>CAUYRH010015457.1:0-44381 GCA_963574655.1 Perodicticus potto | reverse complement strand
GGCTGCAGGACCAGAGGTTGTCTTGGCTGTAGAACTAGAGATTGTGCTGGCCGTATGTCCAGAGGTTGTGCTGGCTGTGTGACCAGAGGTTGTCTTGAGTGTAGAAATAGAGGTGGTTCTGGTTTGGGGTGAGGAGATTGTGCTGGATGTCACCACAGAGGTCGTGCTGGTTTTCTCTCCGGTGGAAGTGATCTGAGTTGGGCTGGTGAGACTCTCAATAGAAGTGCTTGGGGCAGGGCCAGGCATAGTGGTCTGGGGGCAGCCCTCAGGTGTCCGGCAGCACAGCACACGCACCTCGTAGTTGAGGCACATCCTGAGTCTTCCCGCCTGGTCCTGGTTCCTGCATACCAGGCCCACGTCACGGTCACACCGCACCACCTGGCCCAGCTGTTCGATGCTCACATCTGGATGGTTCTCTGCCCGGCACTCGAGTTTGGTGATTTCTTCAGGCTGGTGGCAGATTTTTTCCCCTCTCCTGATGATGTTGTTGTACGTTTCAACATCTCCACCGTGGGGGCCGGGGGCCGGGAGGTCCACATCGAACCACTTGGTCCAGGAGCACCTGGGCTGGCAGTCTGTGGTCTGGGGTCCAGCGCCTGTGTGGGTGATGTGCATGGCCCCCGTGGCTGTGGGCACTGCTGCCGAGCTGCCAGTCATGTGCTCTGTGGAGGCTGAGGGTGTTACAGTGGGCCATGTGTGGCTCCCAGTCTCCCCCGTGGTGGGCTGCGTGGCTGCTGTGGGCTTGCCTCTGCACCTGTCAACCACCTCACAGCACTGGATGCGGATCTGGTAGTTATAGCAGATGGGTGGCAGCTGGTTCCTGTTCAGGCAGATCAGCCCCTCTCTGGTGTTACAGGTCACGTCCTGGCCGAGCTCTGCCAGTGGGGTATTGGGGAAGCTCTCTGCCCTGCACTCCACACGGCTAGGCCTCTCACAGAACCTGTACCCTTTCTCTCTCAAATTTTGAAAAGTGTCAAAATCCCCACTGTTTCTTTCTGGCCCCGGGTAGCTGCCATCAATCCACTTGGTCCAATTGCAGACCTCCTGAAGACAGGAAACTGGACTGGTTTCAGGGCCAGGTGGCTTCTCAGTGAGCCCTGAGGTCCCCAGGGTCGTGGGGCTCACAGAGGGTGTCGTTGAGGCCGTTGGTCCTGATGTCAGGCTAGAGGTCAGGAGGGTCGTTTGCACAGGTGTATTGGTCCCCGGGCCTGGTGTGGTCCTGCCCGTGGTGGACACCGTACCAGTGGATAGAGTGGTCTGGGTCTCAGGTGTCCTGGAGATTGTCAGAGGCGTGGTGTGGACTGGACCACCAGAGGTGGGGCAGGCCAGGGGTGTGCAGCACAAGACCCTGATCTGGTAGTTGTCACAGAGCCCATCCGCCTGGTCCTTGTTGTAACAGATCAGCCCCACTGCCGGGCTGCAGTCCACGCGCTGTCCCAGGAGGTGAAGCGGCACCTGGGGGGCATCCTCAGCCCGACACTGCACCTCCCTAGGTGCCAGGCACACCTTGTACCCATGGGCACGGAGGTTGTCCAGTGTGTCAAAGTCACCACTGTCAACGCCCCGTCCAGGATGGCTGACATCCAGCCAGGGTGACCACAGACACTCCTCCCCACAGCTCGGGTGGGACGGGACAGAGGCTGAGGAAGCCACCATCCTGGGGGATGTGCTCGTGACTGTGGACCGGGCACTGCTTGGGGGACTCGTGTGTGCTGTGCTCAGGGCGGGGATGAGGCTGGGGCTGGGGCCAAGGGTTGGCGCTGAGCTCAGGACTGTGGGTAGAAGAGACAAGGCCAGGCTAAGACCAGGTCAGAGCTCAGGTGGCTGAGCCTGGCCCCTCCCACCATCCCCCCTTCTACCCCATCAGTGGCCTGGAGCCAACTGTCTGCCCATCCCCACCCAGGGCATCTACTCAGGACCTGCTGGCACAGGGCAGGCATTGAATAGCCAGGTCAGCTGAGTTTATTTAGGGGAAGCCAGCCCAGAGCTGTGTGCCCCTGAAGCCTGAGTTCCCAGCCTAGAACACATCCATAGGGGGCAACAGCCCCTGGGAGGGGGGTGCTTCCGCTGTCCTCCAGGGCCTGGCTCCCACTGAGGCCAGGCGGTGGTGTGCCTCGGAGGCAACCTCTCCCCACTGCAGGGCCTGGAGGGGAACTGGCAGGTGATCCCCGCCCCCATATCCTACTCCTGAGCCCTTCCCAATCTTCAAGGCCCGCCACTGATGCCCAGAGCTGGGTATAAACCCAGGGTCCAGAGAGAGTTAGAGGAACAATGCACCTTACCCAGTGGGGACGTGGAGAAGGAGAAGGTGGTTGGGGGTGCAGGGGTGGAGGGGCCGCAGCGGTGGACTCTCCTCTGGATAGTGCCGTTGGCCCCGCAGTGGGCGGAGATGCAGCCACCGGCGCCATCTGTGGTATGGTAGATAACATCCCCGGGGTGGAAGTGCTGGCCGCCGTAGGTGCACATGCAGGCTGTAGGGGGCACAGCCACCGGGCCTGTTAGGGGCTGAGCCATGGGCAGAGACCCCTGAGCCCCCAAGTCCAAGGGGCCACCAACTACTCACCCTGGGCGTCATAGGTGCACCGCACGCCAGTCCTGCTGCAAATGCTGGTGAGAGGAGAGAGGGGAGGCTGGGTGTGAAGGGCCAGCCCTGCAGGCCCCACTGAGTTTCCCACTATACAGGGCCCTGGGGTAGCAGCTCCTTCAGGGGTGTCCTCGGGAGGGGAGGCTGGGTGTGAGGGTCCAGCACTGCAGGCCCCACTGGGTGTCCCACTATGCAGGGTCCTGGGGTAGCAGCTCCTGCAGGGGTGTCCTCAGGGGTGTCCAGGGTCCATGTCACACCCCTGAGCTGTTACACATAGAGGCCCCCACTGCTGGCCCTCTGGGCCCACTCGCCTGAGGTCATGTCCTCTTGGGCCCTCTAATGAGTGACCCCCGCAGATAGAATGAGCCCAAGATGACCCTGTGACCACTCTCCTGGTGAGTCTACCCTGTGAGGTCCCTGGGGTCCAGCCTCAGGTCAGCTTCCCCTGGATCCCGGGATCCCCCATCCTAGTAACTGCCCTGCACTTAGTCCCCCAGACCTCAGGATGTGGGGGTCCTGGCCCCCTGCAACACCGCCACAGACATGGGGGTCCCAAAATAAGATTTCAGCATTAGGGAGATGCCCTGTCCTGTAGTACTTGGCCGCAGAAGCCCAGGCTGTGGACACCCCAGGACCCCAAGACTCAGCCTATGGGCCTGAACCCCCTCATCCTGCAGTGGGTGGCCCACCAGGAGTGGCAGTTCTTGTCCGAGGGTACCGCCGCACCCGGCTGGTACAACTTCCCGTGGACTCTGCAGGGTAGAGGCTGGGGTGGGGCTGGGCAGGTGGCCACACATTGCATCTTGTCCTCGTCAAAGATGGGGGCCTCCGCTGGGCACTTCGGGTAGCAGCCTACGGCAGAGAAGCCTGAGTCCCAAGCACACAGACCACCAGCCCCCACCCTGGAGGCCTTGGCTGGCCCCAGTCCCGGCCTCCGCAGCAACCTGGCTGCAAGCTGGAGGCTGAGGCCACAAAGGCTCCTTGTGGGATCAGGAGGAGCCCACCCACCTTCCAGGCCATGGGCGTCAGGCAGGCAGTCTCCCCGCGGGTTCCGGCAGGTGCGCATGCAGGGGGCCCCACAGGGCTGGTAGTGCCACTCGCATTGGCCCTCGGAGTTGTAGTAGTCACAGAAGAGAGCTGCGGGGAGGGGGCGCTCAGTGGTCCAGCAGCAGGAGGCTCCCTGAGCCTCTGGCTGGTTGGAGGCCATTTCCTGCCCCTGCGCCCTTAGCCCACAGGACATGGCGTGTGGAGAGCAGCCCGGGCGGGGTCCCCTGGCTTTTAGGGGTCTCCAGCCAGAGCATCTCTGAGCTATACCCTGCCATTGACAAGGCTCCATCTGGGCTGGAGTTAGGACACTTTGCTGCCCTCCTTCCAGAATGTTCTACCACCCTCAGCAGGACACCTCTCCTCTTTATTTTGTTTTTCCTTGGGTACCTTTCTCCCCCTCCCATGGAGCATTTCTGGGCACATTGTGCTTTCCTGCCTCATCCCTGGGGCTCTGCACACTCACGGCAGACATCAGGGCTCCGCCAGGACACACAGAGACCGGCATTGCTACAGGCCTGGGCGTAGGCGGCCACGGCCGTGCAGAAGCACTCGCAGTCACCCCCGGAGTCACAGGCACACGCGTCGCTCACACAGGCCTCGTAGTACTTGTCTGGCTCCACCTGGGGGAACAGGCCTTCAGGTTCTGACCTATACCCTCATGGCTCAGGGGGTCAGCCCCACACTGGCCTGTTGACCTGGGCCGGGTTCCACAGACGCTCAGGGACAGCAAATATGTGAGCCTGAGTGGTCAGCTGGTCCCAACACAGGCTTCTGAGCCCGGGGCTGTCACGAGCAGTCTTCAGAGGAAGTGCCCCCCACAGCCCCCAGGCCAACGCCGGGCCCATCTAGCGTGTCCACACCAGCCCCGGAGGCGTGGCTGCCCATGCCCTTGCTGATAGCTGTGCACCCCCCTTCTCCCTGCTGGTACTCGGGAGGTCTCCTGGGGCCCAGAGAACACCCCCAAGCCTGGGCTGGCCGTACGTGGGCGTGGCAAGCGGCGAAGGTGGCACTGTTGATGATGCTGCACTGCTTCTGGGCCCAGGACTTGCGGTAGGGGTTGGAGGTGCAGGGGTCCTTAGGCACCAGGGCGTCCGGGCAGGATGGGGAGAGTTTCCAGCTGTTCCCGAACTCCAGGGCATTTCCCACCACGGACTGGCTCCGTGTGGTGAAGTCGTTGATGGCACTGTCGTCGAAGTTCCCACACAGGCCGCAGACCCTGCCCTGCAGAAGCGGGAGACAGATGGAGCCCTGAGAGCTGGGGCCATAGGAACTGTGGGGGCGGCACTGACCCTGGCCTGAAGAAGCGGAGCGACTGTCCACCCTCCCCATCCTTCCCTCACGCCAAGCCCAGAGTCCCCAGATGCAACACTCTCTGGCTTTGCCCTCTAAGGAGGCCTGGAGGAGACGATTTGGTCCCTCTGCCACGGCAGCCCGGAGGCCACCAGACCTGGGAGAGTCTCTCCTGGGGAAAGCGAGCTGAGCCTGCATGGTGGTCAGAATGTGCCCCAAGAGTGTGCTCAGGTCCCAGCCCTGGGCCTACAAGGGGGCTTTTTTGGGAACATGGTCTCTACAGAGGTGACCAAGCTCAGGGGAGGTTGTGCTCGATTAGGGTGGGCCCATATAATGACTGGAGTCCTCATAAAAAGAGGGAAATTTGGACAAAGGCAAAGAGGAGGAGCCACGTGGGGACCATGGCAGAGACAGGGCGATGTGGCCACAGCAAGCAGGCCTGGAAACCGGAGCTCTGAGGGTAAAGAGAAGCCCCAGAGCCCTAAGAGGGAACTCACCTGGACTCCAGTGTCTGGAAGGTGAGGGGACCCACCACCCAGCTGTGGTCATGTGTTAGAGCAGCCCAGGGTACTCACACCCAAGGGCTCCTCCCAGGAAGCACAGTGGCTCCAGACTCTGTCTCTCTGTCTCTGTGTCTCTGTCCTGTCTCTCTCTCTGTCCTATCTATCTCTGTCTCTGTCTCTCTCTGACTCTGTCTCTCTCTGTCTCTGTCTCTGTATTTCTGTCTCTCTCTGTCTCTGGCCTCCCCACCTGCACCCTACCTCCCCCTGGGCCTTACCTTAAACTCAGGGCTGAGCTGGATGAAGATGCTGGTCCTCCTGTCCCACAGCAGCTCCAGGCCAGCGTTGGTGTCCACCACAAGGAAGATGCCCATCTGGCGGATTGTGAAGGGCAGCTCCTGCCCTGTGCCCTCCCCGATCACCTCTGCCTTCCCGTCGCTCAGCCTCAGCTCATAGCTCTGCACAGCAAGGAGGCCGCTCAGGGCCTGGGCTGGACCCTGGCCCCTCCTGCTCTCCCAGTCCCTGCCCTAGGCCTCCCAGAGGAGCCTTGACCACCTGGCCTCACTCACCCCCAGGAAGAGCCTTATGGCCTTGGAGCAGGTGGTGCCTGTGGTGCCGCAGGGGACATTCTCGGTGACGACGCGGAAGGCGTCCTGAGTGCCGTTGCTCCCACCACAATTGTCCTGGGGGAGCAAAGCGTCAGAAGCCAGGAGAAACAGCCAAGCGGCCCGTGTGCACCCTGGGGCCGCAGAGGACCTCGGCTACGAGGCAGCACTGGCATACCTGCACCAGTGTGTACTGGCAGTCGCCACTGAAGCTGTAGCGCTGCCCATCAAATGTGAGGTAGTGGCCATCTCCGTACACAGCGCAGGTGGCCATGCAGGGATCATCCGTGCACTGCCACATCCTTCGATCACAGGTGCTGGGCAGGGCAGCTAGGAGTCAGGCCAGAGCAGGAGGGGGCAAGGGAGCAGGAGGGGCGGCTGCAGGTGGGACAGGGCAGCTGGGGGCAGGAGGGGATGGGAGGGGCGGCCTCCCAGGGGCTCTGTGTGACTGGGGTGGGGCAGCCAGCATCACAGATGCAGACCAGGCCCCATGGCAGGGTTGCTAGGACCCCACCCTCGGAGTCGTACACTGCCCTAGACGGGCCCATGTGCATACCAGGTGTTGCAGCCCACCCGGATGGTCTGGCCGGCCTGGTAACTGGCCTCATTGTGTGTGCAGGGGCAGTCCTCCACCGCAATGCAGCCGCCTTCACCATCTGCCACCAGCCCGTCAGGGCACACGCAGCCTGGCACACACTGGGAGCTGTACTGCAGGGCCAACAGACACATCGAGTGACAGGTGAGACTGTCCCAGGGACAGCTCGGTTACACAGCCTTAGAGGGACCCACCTGGGGCCTAGGGAGCCACAGAAGCAGGGGACCCAGCCAGCATGCGGACAGGGTACCTCCTAGACACAGGCCATCAGGAGGCTGAGGGCCCTGTGCATTTGGAGCTGCCCCCCACCCCAGGAGCACCCCCAAGAGGCCCTCAGCAGGGATGGGGGGGTTCTGGGGCCATCAGGAGGGGCTTACACAGGCCATGTCCAGGGTGTAGCAGCTCTTCTGACAGCCAGCCCCGGCCACCCCCGGTGTGGCGTTATGACAGTCAAAGTAGACCATGGGTGCGGTGCACACTGTGGGGAGGAAGACGTCAGGAGACCCTCCACTCCTGCCAGGCTCTGTCTTAGGAACATGGGCTGCCCTAATGCCTGGACCCTTGTGTGCAGGAAGGACCTGTCTGTGCCACATGCACACTGCATGTGTGTGCACATGTGTGTGTACACTAGGTACACACATGTGTGCATGTGCAGTATGTACATGTGAGTGTATGTTCATGTGTGTGTGCATGGTGTATGTGTGCACATGTGTGTGTACATGTTTGTGTGTGCAGCATGTACGTGTGTGTCTGTGCACATGAGCCTGTGCAGTGTACATGTGTATGTGTGAGTGTACTGTGCACCTGTGTACCTGTATGTTGTACATGTGTGTGCCTTATGCCTATGCTTGTGTGTGCAGTGTGCATGTGTGTACAGTGTGTGTGTGAGGGAACATATGCGTGAGTGTGCCTTGTGTCTGTACACATGTGTGTACATGTCCTTGTGTGCACGTATGCATGTGTACATGTATAAGCGTGTGCTGTGTGTGCAGTGCCCACACTCCTGCCATCCGCTGGCTGAGCCCACAGGACACACAGAACACCTGACCCAGAGAAGTTGACCAAAATCCCAGCCTGGCACTCTTGGGGTGAGGTTAAGCCGGAATGCACTGGGGGGGCTTCTCATGGGCACTGTGAGGCCCAAGGGCCTGGTCCTAACTCACCTGGTGTGGGGGCAGGGCCTCCGAGGCAGCTCAGCGTCCCCTGTGTGCAGGTGCTGCAAGGGCAGGATGGTCAGAGTGCGTGGGCCACTGGCAGGCTCTGGGGATCTCCCTCCTGGGCAGGGCTCTTACCAGATGGCCCCGCTGTCGTGCACTGACTCCCCATTGGGGACCACGGTGCCCCTGTGGTAGCAGGGACAGCTGGTGGCCGGCACGCACACGCCCGTGTCGTCCAGGACGGTGCTCTCGGGGCAGGTACAGCCGTCCACAGGCACAAAGGGGACGTGGCAGGTGACATCCCCCTCACTCAGGGCGCGGCACGTGGGCTGGCAGGTGCTGATGTTGTAGCGGTAGGTCATGGACTTGGGGCAGGTGGTCATGGGCTTCGCTGAGCAGGGCAGGAAGAGAGTGCACTGGGTGCTGGGGCCACCACAGGGCCTGCCCCCCCCAACCCTCAGGCCTCAGCCCAGTACGGGGCTACTCACTGCAGACGCCGTCCCTCCAGCCGTGGAGCAGCAGGCCCCGGGCAGCGCAGGTGCGTACGTAGGAGGACAGGGCCGCGCACAGGCAGTCCTCGCTCTTCTCACAGTTGCAGGTGTCAAACATGCAGTGCTAGGGGCGGCGGCAGCGTCAGGGCCTGGCCCACATGGGGCCCCACATGCGGCCCTGCAGTGGTTACCCTGCAGCGTCCTCCCTCCCAGTGTAACTCCCTGCCGCCTGGGGATCCCCCAAGTCTCCATGAGGCCCCACCCCCTCAGCAGGATTGATGGTGGGGGCTCCAGGGAGAGGCTACTGCATGGGTGTGGCAGGAAGGACAGGGGCCTGATCTGTGGCCAGGCCCTGCACTCTCCCTTCGGCTAGGAAGCCTGGGCCTGGTTTAGGGCCAGAGGCAAAGAGGACTCGGCGAATATACGGTGAGTGGATGGAGGAACAGGGCACACAGCCAGAGGGACAACAAGAGGCAGCCACGAGGCCCAGTGTCAGGAGTGCCACCCTAGGAGGTCGGCCTTACCAAGTGGAAGGTGAGTGGGTTCACGGCAGCATGGCAGGGGGCAAAGGGACCATGGGTGTCGGTCAGCAGTGAGCACCAATGCTGAGCGTACTTCTCTGTGGGCAGAGAGGAGCGGCCATCAGTGGGCTCACTTGCCGGCCGGCCCTGCTGCCGGTCTGGGCTTTGGACAGACACTTCCACAGTGACGTGGTGTCCTCCCCTCACTCAGCCCCCAGCCCACCACCTGCCAGGGGTATCAGTGGCCTCCACCTTGGACAGACGAGCAAGGCCCTTCTAGTCCCTCTGGCCATGGTGGTGGGAGGAGTCCGGGATGGGCCAAAACAGCCTCCTGCCCCTCCATTTACCCTGGAGCAGGGCCCCAGTTCATGGTGCTCCGTGCCAGCTGTGAGTTGGCCCCACGTGGACACACGCACCGTTCTCCACACTCAGGGAGCAGGGATCCTCGAAGCTGTTCCTGACGTTGGGGCAGGCAGCCCGGGTCTTCCAGGTGTTGGCAAAGGCCACGGCCGTGCCCTCTACCACCCCGCTGAGGGCCGTGAAGTCGTCAGCCTGGTTCTGGTTGAAGTTCCCGCACAGGCCTTGGGGAGGGAAGGCAGTGAGGCCTCATGCTCTGGCTGACGAGGTGGGCTTGGGGGACCGGGAAGGCGGCGCCTCTTACCACAGGTCAGCCCCCGGAGCTCAGGCGCCAGCCTCACAAACACCTGCATGGTGGGCACCAGCTGGATGTCCACCTGCAGGCCCAGGTTGGTCTGAGCAATGATGAAGAAGGTGGAGGGTCTGAAGAGGGTGACATTGGCTGTGGACACAGAAGACGAGGGTTTTGTAGGGCAGTGGGGGCGGGACCCTGGGCGGCTGGGGGATGAAGGGGCCGGCACCCTCACCTGTGGACACAGGCAGCTGGGTGTAGATCTGGTTCACAAACACCTCCCCACTGGCCTTCACCTCGACCACCTGAGGCAGAGCAGAGCAGCCAGGGTCAGCACAGGGCCAGGCCTCCACTGTGTCCCCAGAGGTCTGCCTCCTCCCAGCGCCCCTCAGCCCCGGGGCCACACTCACTGTCTGCGCCCCGCCCAGGCTCAGTGTCACACTCCTCAGGCAGGTCTCGCTTTCCGTCAGCCCACACCTGCGCAGCTCGGCCAGCACGGTGAAGGTGCTGTTGTCACAGGGCTGTGGGACACAATACAGACCCTCACACAGCCGCCCGGCCTCCCCTGCTCTGGCCTGTGCTGCCCGTCCTCACCAGAAGCCCCTGTTCCTCGGGAGCTGCTCATCCTCATAACCCCCGAGGGAGGTGCTATCAGGACCCCCATGTGGGGACACCTGGGCACACCCAGAGGAATCTCAGTGCACCCACTGGGTGACAAGTCTGAGAAGGTGGCCCTGTACGAATCCTGTGGCCTTGTGGGAAGGGCAAAGCCAGAGAAGCCGAAACAGTCAGTGTCTGCTGGGGTGGGGCACGGGGCTCGGGGCAGCGACTCCACGGAGTGATCTGCAGTGTGGGCACAGGACACCGTCGTCTGTCCAAACCCATGGAGTGAGGCCTGGCGTAAGGCGCAGACCCTGGGTGGCCTCAGCATCAGCACAGGCCCCACATTAGGGACAGATGTGTGTGGCAACTCTCTGTGCTTCCCTCTCAATTTACATAAACCAAAGCCTGTTCTGAAGACGAAGTCTATTAAATAAAGCCCAAGCTGCAGAGCAGCCAGGGCGCTGGATGTGGAGCCCCCAGTGCTGGAGGCTCTGACCAGAGACTCAGGACCCTCAGGGCCTCGTGTTGGGGAGCTGAGGGGCTTCCTTGAGGTCAGCATCAGGGACCTCCAGGGGCTGCCCCAGGCGCAGCAGCAAGAGGAGGCCGGGCTCGGGGAGGCTGATAGCCACAGTCTGGGAGGAGGCTGAGTGGCCGCAGGCCGCACCTTAGCCAGCACGTAGCTGCAGTCCCCATGCACTGTGTACTGCTTCTCATCAAACGTGGAGAAGTGGGCACCTCCAAGCACGGAGCAGGTGCCTGGGCACGGAACCTCCCGGCAGCTCCACCGGCCTCCAGAGCAAGTGCTAGGATCAGAGGCCGTGGGTGAGTGCCAGCCCTGGGCATTGTCTCCACCACCGAGCCAACCCGCAGGGGTCTCAGCCAGACAGGGAGGGCAGGGGCTGTCCCAGCGCACATCCAGGAGGCCAGAGGGAAGGCCCCACGCATACCAGTTGGTGCAGTCTGTGGTGTAGACAGCCCCTGGAGCATAGGTGGCCCCGTTGTATGTGCAGGCACACTGGGACGCAGGGATGCAGCCGGTCTGCCCAATGTCATCAAACACCATCCCTGGGGGGGGGAGGTGGGCCGTGTGACAGGTGCCAGCCCCTACCCCCATGTCAAGGGTGTGTGGAGGGGAAGGGTCTCTGACCCCCTGTTCTCCCATGGCCCTGTAGCAGAGGCCTCAGACAGCCTCAGACAGCCTCAGAGGCCTGGGGACAGCGCGAACGGGGCCGGAGTCTGGCACCCAGGACACATCTGGGTGTCTCTGAGCCTCACCATCGGGGCAGAAGCAGCCGGCGACACAGTGGTCCTCACAGGCCTGGGAGTGCTCCATGTAGGAGCAGGTGTCTGCGCAGGGCGAGCGGCACTCGTGGTACTGCATGTCATGAGGGCATGTCTGGGCTGCAGGGCAACAACAAGACGGCTCACATCACGCGACCAGCCCTAGGCAGGACAGCTCGAGGCAGGGGCAGGGGCACGGGCACTCACGACACAGGTGAGGGGCCCGCCAGTCCTGGGGCAGCCCCCCAGCGTGGGCGCACTGCCGGGAGTACTCAGCAAGGGTGTGGCAGACACAGCTGAGCTGGTCAGTGTGTTCACAGAGGCACAGGTCCTGGCGGCAGGCCTCTAGGTAGCGGGCGATGTCCACCAGGGCCACGCAGCCCACGAGCAGCTGGCTCCCCAGGACCTCCTCACAGATGCCCTGTGGTGAAGGCCGGGCATGCACACTGAGCCCTGGCCCAGGGCCCCGTGGCAGGGAGGTCCGAAGCATTCTCCCACCCCTGCAGGTCCCCATCACTCCAAGCCTTACAATGTCGATTGAGCAGTTCGTCAGGGGTTCAGGGTCAGGGTCCTGACATAGCTCTGTGGGGCCGTCCATCTTCTGTAGGTTCCCAAACTCCAGGGGTGTCAGCCTGGTGTCTGCAGAGCACAGAGCCTTGTGTCCTGGCAGCATGGCCCTGGGTTCCTGCCCCTGGGGTGGGCTAGAAGGACTGTTTGTGGGCCCTGCCCTCCCAAGGTTGCCTCCCTGCCCATGCTGCCATGGGACCCTCAGGGAGTCTGGGATGATGTGAGGGCCAGCACAGGAGCATCCAGGGCTGCAGGGTGATGGCCTGAGGCATCACCGACCTGGGACCCTGAGCTACCCGTCTGCTGGGCTAGGACACTGCACAAAATGAACCTGAGTCTTCCTGGCCCTGGACCCGCACAGGGTCAACCTAGGCAGGGCTGCAGGACACTTGGCAGGCTGGACACCTGACAGGGGGCTTGGTAGAGGGGAACTGGAGTTGGGGGCCCTGTCTGGGGCAGACCACATTTGCAAGGCCACTGCTTGTTGGCAGACAGGGTCAAGGACGAAGGTGGCAGGTCCGTAATTTCAGGTGAGGGTGTGTGGTCAACACTACCTAGAGCAGCCACATTGAGAGCAGGGCCCAACAGGTGATTGGTCCCCCTGCAGCCCTAAGGACTGCTGGTGCACCAGGACTGTGTGCACATGTGTCTGTTCACCCAAGTGCACACTATTTGGGACTCTGAGGACAGGGCTGGTGCTCGCACCAGGGTCCTTACTGTGGGAGAAGAACTCGTGGACCTCAGGGTTGCCATTGAAGTCCCCGCACAGTCCGCAGGTCTGGTTGGCGTACTTGGAGTCCAGCTCCAGCTGCAATGGGAGGGGACATCAGGCACTGTCCTACCAGAGCTGCCCAGTTGGGTAGGACAGCCCAGACTCCAAAGGGGACCTGGAGGCTCACAGATGCACTGCAGGGCCTCTGTCTTGGGGGCACAGGTCCCAAGCACCTGTCCCTGCCCACTGTGTGAGTGGGTCTGTCCAAACCTGCTTTGCCAGGAGGCTCCATCCCCCATCCCCACCCTCTGTCCATACACCCTTCACCCTCGTCCCCCCTCACCAGGAGGCTGTCGTCCTGGTTCCACATGAACACCAGGCCCACCCTGGACACCACCCTCAGGTGGCTGCCACTGTGCTGGATGAGGACCCCAGAATGGCTGAAGGGCAGCTGGACCCTGCAGAGAGAGGCGGGCAGAAGTGCTGAGGGGCAAAATATGGGAGGGGTCCCAGGCAGAGATGGACCTACAGCAAGAAACATGACCTGTGCCTCATTCACCGCAACCACGGAACCACATATGGGAAGGGGCTGGGGCCCTGGAGCGTAGATCTCAAGGAGCTGAGCAGGCTGGAGGGGAGCACCTGTGCCCCATCCACTCTTGGGGTTTGTGGATGAACCCACAGCCTCCCTGACCGCAATGTTCCCCTGGACCCCACCCAGCACTGCCTAGCCATCCAGGGCCCAGACTCACAGGTGGCTGTTGACCAGGACGGAGGTCTTGGTCAGCTCTACCACCATGCCATCAAGCTTCATGACGACCCTGCTCGGAGTGGTGGCATTGGGCTCCTGGCCACGGCGCAACTGGATGTTGAAGTCCTCATAGGCGGCACCACAGTGCGCAGAGAACACGTAGTTGCAGAGGCCAGGGAAGCGGAAGACGTCGCCATCGAAGGTCTTGTAGTGGAAGTTGCCCCAGGTGCTGCAGACCCGCCCATTGTGTGCCCCGTGCAGGGCTGCGGCCAAAGCAGTGAGCCTTGGAGGCGCCACCCTGCCCTTCGTGCTCCACACCCCCCACCATTCCCTGAGATGAGCATCTGGGGGGTCCTGGCTATGCTAGGGAGTCCTGGCAGTGTGTTCATAGAAGCTTTGGGCCCTTCTTCAGGCCTATGCAGTGCCCCCTGAAGCTGGGACCCCCTTTTCAGACAGTGCCTCTAGGTCTGAGGAAGGATCTCACCAAACCCACACCCCTTCCAGCCTGACCCCTGGTTTCTCTCACCTCGCACCACGGGGATGGTCCTCAGGGGCGGCAAGATCGTCACCCCACGGAGTAGGTCGCCTACAGAAACAGGGGTTCATGGGTGCATGCCTGGCTTCAGGGTGGGGGGTCTCCACATCTGGAAAGAGCTCAGAGTCTACCAGTCCAGGTGACTGGCCCTAAAGTCCACTGGCCTTCACATGAGTTGGGGACTCCTTTAATGTCCTGTGTGCTCGGTGCATCTGTGTCTACTGCTGTCTAATCATACCGGCAGTCACCTGCTGAAAGCCTTGGGAGTGGACAGCTCCCACAGTCCCCAAACCACAGATCCCCGAGTCAGGCTGGGTGCCTAGGTGCGCGCCTGTGATCCCAGTACGCTGGGCGGTGGGAGGATCGCGCGAGGCCAGGAATTCCAGGCTGTGGTGAGCTGTGATTGCACCACTGCCCTCCAGCCCAGGCAACAGACAGAGACTATCTCAAAAAGAAAAAAAAAAAATGACTCAAAAAATGTCTAAGTCAACATCAGTGGCTCAAAACAGTCTCTTGGGAGCTAAGATTAGGCTCAGGCCCCTTCCTGTTTGGCCCACAGCCCGAAGGCCCCTTGTCTTGGTGGCCCTCGCCCACCTGCCTCTGTGCGGACTATAGATGTTCCACCAAGGCCCAAAGGTGCATTTGACACTGAAATTTCCAGAGTTAAACCAGGAGGAAAGGAGTCAGGAGCCCAGTCCCAGATCACTGGTGTGCTTGCTGGCCTGGCAGGGGACATGGGGTGCAGCCAGCCTGTCACCCCCTCTGCAGGTCCCTCTATGAGGTGAGACTGCAGAGGGCAGGTACTGTGACCAACCAGGGCCATGTATGGGAAGTCCTCCTGCCTGCCCCCCGACCCCGAGCTCTGACCCCTCAGCATGACCAGCTGAATCCTCTACAAGATCAGTGCCCTAGGGGACCCTGCACCATGCTGCCAGGTGGGAACAGGGGCTGGATGTCAACACTTACTGTTGGGCCCCTGGGGGACAGGAGGGAGGCCCAGGTGGTGCTCATAGCTGGAAGAGCTGTCCTGGGTGTGGCCTGCGGGAAGAAGAGCCAGGCTGAGCGCCTGTATCCCAGGCATCTTGGGCTACTTGCCACAGACACAGTGAGGGAAGGACAGAGGGACAGAGCAAAGGGGTGGCCTCAGTGAAGGCCGTCTCTGCACCAGCAGGGGCACACTGCCGGGGGGGGGGTCTCTGTCCACTCGAGCTGGGTGTCTGAGGTCCCTGGGCCCTCCAAGGGACATTCATTCTCACTGACTGTCTCCATGCTGGGGGGCCTTGGATAGGGACCCCTGAGGGATCAGACAGTAGAGACACAGTGGGTCACAGTTTGTCACCAGATGAACCCCAGAGGTGGAAGAGCCGTGTGGGATGGGCTCCTCGGCAGCCGGGGCAGAGGAGTGGGTGGTGTCAGACCCATGGCCCCCAGAGGACTGGGCTTGAGTGGCCGGTTTCTGGGGTCCATAGAGTATCTGCGGCCCTTGTAGACCAGCCCGGCAGCAGGGGATCCACCACCCCTAGGGAACCCGGGGAGAGGGTCTTGGGCCTCCAGCTGGAGCCTGAGCCCCCAATCCCTGCGCCTGTGGCCAGGTGATCTCAGGGTAGGTGAGACCCTGACTCCATGCTCCTTCCCCCAGTGGGCCCAAGTACCCCAGTTAGGAGGACGGGCCCCTCAGCCCTGAGAGCCCCACGGAGCCCTCACTCACCCCTTCCCTGGCCCTGCCCCTTCCGCCCCTCCTCAGGGCAGCCCTGAGGAAGCAGAGTGGAATGGAAGGAGCGGCAACAGGTGGGGCCCTGTCTGCGGCAGAAAGGGGGAGCCCCTTCTGCAGTTCCAGGTGGACCACTGCTCAGAGTACCCCAAGCAGAGAGGGATGGGGGTCTTTCTGGCTCCAAATCCATCCAGCAGAGGATCAGAGGCTGGGGCCAGGGCTATGAGCAGCCCAGGCACACCACCCCTGGCCCAGTTGTTCCCTGGGAGGCAAGGCAGGACCTGTGATCCTAGGCGAAGGGGTCAACCAGACCACGGGACCCTGAGCCTCCTGTGTCACCCTCACAGCCCTGTGGGGTACACCACCATACCTCCCATTCAAGGTGGAAACCCCCATGAGCCCCCCTGGAGGCCCAGACCCCGAGCTCAAGCTGGAGAACAGGCATGTGGGGGTGTAAGGGCTGCAAGCCCCCCTCCGACAGGCCTGGTCCAGGGGAGAGTACAGCAGCAGGGCAGGGGGCCCTCCTCGTCGGGGCCCTCCTCGTCAGGGCCCTACAGCCCACAGTGTGCCCCAGGCCCACAGACTTGAAACCACATGGCAGTGGCTGGGTCACAGGTCTGAGAACCACTAGTGGGCACATGCAGCCTCCAGTGCCCACACCCATGGCAGAGACGGAGCTGCCAGTGCCCACCCAGGCCATGGGAGCACAACCATGGGTACAAGTCCTACCTGTGTGCTGGGCACAGGCCAGGGTAAGAGCCAGGGCCCAGAGCAGGGCCAGCCCCCTCCTGCCGGCACCCATGTGGGTCCTGGGAGGTGCCTGGCAGCCTCTGAGGAGAGACCTGAGGCGCCAGGGCCTTTTGTAGCCCCAGGGCTGGCTCCAGCCCTGGTGGCCTCACGTGTGTGAGTGGGCGGGGCTTGTAGTTCCCCACCCTGGGGGTGCAAGCAGGGGTGGGTGTGTCTGCCGAGCAGGGCCAGGTGCCCTGAGGGCTTTCTGAGTACTGGCTGGCAGGTGCTCTCCCAGCCCAGACTTCCCCAGATGCTATTTTTTACCCCCAGGCTGACCTGTGGGCCCCTGGTGCCAAAAGAAGCCACAGCATCACCCAGGATGACCAAATACTGCCCTGAGGCTGCCCCAACCCCTGCCTGGACAGCCCAGTTCACCCTCAGGGGAGAGAGGCTCAGTGGGAGGCAACAGTCCCAAGCAAGGGGCTGTACCCCAGGCAGGACCCCGGGCAGGATCCCAGGCGTACGGCAGCCCCCCACCCAGTGCTTCCCAGAGCTGGCTGACCTTCCAGCCCGCTCCAGCTCCTGACCCCAGGAGGGCAGGGGGTAGCCTCAGACCAACTCTATTCATAGGATGGCCTCTGCTGCCAGGGTTGAGAGTGCTTGGTATCAACCAGCTGGACAGCTGCTCACTGGCCCCAGCCTGGAGAATCCCCGCCAAACCCTTGCCCTGATGATCCCAGCCCACAGCCTGTGGTGTCTGGCCTTGTCTGGGCCCCCAGGACACTGAGACTGGACTCTCCCACGCAGCCACATAGTCTCCCCAACCAAGGTCAGCAGGTCTATTGCCTACAAGTTGAGCCTGGGAGGAATGGCAGAAGATGGAGAGGTAGGCTGGGCCCGCGTCCTGTGGGAGGTGCCTCAAAGTTGTTCTGAGCATTTGCTTCTGGCTCTCCTGCGGCCTGTACAAACCTCCTTATGTTCTAGTTTTCCACCTCTGTGTCCTCATTCCCTATCTCAACCCCAGTGCCTGGGAGACAGAGTACACACGTGGCATGGGTGTGGAGACAATGGGAAGCAATGAGTGAATGAGGGAATGGGTGTGAATGAATGAGTGAGTGACTGAGTGAGTGAGTTAATGAGTGAGTGAATGAGTGAGTGACTGAGTGAGTGAGTGCGTGGGTGAGTGAGTTAATGAGTGAGTGAATGAATGAGTGAATGAGTGAGTGACTGAGTGAGTGAGTTAATGAGTGAGTGAGTGAATGAATGAGTGAGTGAATGAATGAATGAGTAATTGAATGAGTGAGTGACTGAGTGAGTGAGTTAATGAGTGAGTGAGTGATGGAATGATTGAATGAGTGAGTGACTGAGTGAGTGCATGGGTGAGTGAGTTAATGAGTGAGTGAGTAAATGAGTGAGGGAAGGAGTGAGTGAGTGAATGAGTAATTGAATGAGTGAGTGACTGAGTGAGTGAGTTAATGAGTGAATGAATGAGTGAATGAGTGAGGGAACAAGTGAATTAATGGATGAGGGAACGAGTGGGTCAGTGGCTGTGATGGTGGGTAAGTGGCCCCAGACAGCTTGTGCTCCGGACATCTGAGCCATCCAGCATAGTCAGGGCTTCCTGCCTGGCCCTAGGGCTGGACACCAAGCACCTGGTGCTAATGAGGGCACGGGGTTCTCGTCCGCAGGGACAGTGGACCCTCAGAGGGCAGGCCTAGCAGGGGTGCTGGCTCCAGAAGGCTCTGCTGGTCTTTCACAGTTAGGGTAGGGGGGTCTCAAGGCCATTAGGGTCTATAGGTGGCAACCAGCTTCCAGGCCAGGAAAGTGTCCGTGGCCTCAGCCTGCCTCATACTCTCAGAAGGGCAGGGAGGTGGCTGGTCATCCCATGTGCATGCCTTCACCCTTGACCTGTCTGAGTCACCAGCCTGGCCCTCAGAGGAGAGGACACCCTGAGTGTCTGAGGCTGGGGCTGAGCCCTGAGCAGCTGGCCATCAGCTGCCCAGACTTTGCAGCCCCCGCTGTGCTGTTTTCCCTCTGGGACATCCCCCACCAGTACTGCCCAGGGCTGCTGCTGGGGTCCAGGACAGGTGTGACTATGCCTTGTCATAGGAGACCACCTGGTCATGCAGGGCTATCTCTGAACCACTGGATGTGGGATATTGTGCAGACCGCCTGGTCCCATGAGGGGCCAGCCTAAACCAGATGCCCCGGGAGGCCCCAGGCACCAGGACCTGCACTCTAGGCAGATCTTCTGGTGCCCAGACTCTCCAGAAAGCCCATCAGGCCTTGTTTCTGAGACCTGTGGTGGCTCCCTCTGTGTCCCTGGTAGAGGCACCCCAGGCACCTGAGCCACATAGAGGGGAACCGGAGGTGATCACCACAGGCCGCCAGTGGTGTGGGCCCCGCCAAGAGGGTGCAGAGGCAGGGCTGGCCACGTTGCCTCACCTCTCAAGGACCCTCCCTCCACGTGGTGCCAGAGCCCACCAGCACTGTGGGCAGCCCTGCACATGAACCCCTCCTACCACCTGACCACCCTGTGCCAGAACCAGCACTGCCTTGGGTGTCTGGCGTGAGCTCTGAGGCCAGCAGCCAGGACAGGTGCAGCCTCAAGAACCAGGGTCACTCGCCCCCATGAGGCCCAAGTGCCTTGGCCACCCTACCTTCAATGTGTCCACTTGGTGGGTGTGGCCAAGGCCTCGGACGAGCCACCAGGACTCCAGGTGGGGCTGTGGCCTGAAAAGCAGGTGCATCTTTTAAAGCAGACTGCCCCAAGCCTCAAGAAAGGTGATGACCATGACAGGCAAGAGTCCACCCTCACCCCCTGGACTCCCCACGCTCAGGTGAGAGGCTGCTCATCCTGGGACCAGCTGCTGCCTCTCAGAGCCTCAGTTTTCTCATCTGGAAAGTGAGTCTGTGAAAATCCCTGCAGGACAAAGTTCTCCGGGATGGGGTGGTGCCTGCGGGCAGCAGTGGGCTCATCTGGAGGATGCACACACGGTGGGGGCAGGGTGGGGGTGGCAGGGGGGCTGCACAGGGAGGCCCCACCACTCTGCTAGGGCTTAGCCAGCACTCCTCCCTGCCTGGCCTGATAAGGGGATAAGCGACAGTTTGCTGGAGTCCAGGAAGGGACGGCATCAGGAAGGCTGGGGCTGTGGCCCTGAAAGGTTGTCCCCAGGTGTTGCCATGGACACAGAAGGAATTCCATAGGGTTGGGAACAGGGCCGGGTGCCTTGGCCACATCCCCAGCTTCGCTGTCACCTTTGTCGTCAAGACGGTGACCCTGCCTCTGGCCTCTGTGATTTGGGACAGGAAGCAAGTGTCAGGTGTTCTGTTTGTCAGGGTGACTGTGCTGAGCTGACTCAGGTGGAGATTAAGCCCCAGGCCAGCCCGGAATCCGGCTGGGACAGGGCCCCTCTGAGAGGAGGAAATGGTAGCTTGGACCCCGCACAGCTGAGGGAGGGTTCAACCCGGGGTGACCAGAAACTCCACAGACACCCCCCAACCCCTCCTCCACTCTGCCCTCGGGCCCCATCAGGGAAGGAAGTGGTGGCCAGGCTGCCGGGAAGACGGGCCCCAGCCCAGCCTGACCCCAGCTGTGACCCCGCACAGCCTGGCTGTTACTAGCCATGGGGAGCACGGTCAGGAGACACTGGTTACAGCACCTTAAGCCCTAGGGTTGGGATCAGCCCGCCCCAGTTCCTGGGCACGGCCCAGCAAGGTGACCAGCAGGACTATTGAGGTTAGCCGGTTCTGGCTTCCAGAATCTGGAGAGGCCATGGCCCTATAGCCATTTCAGGCCAGTTGGACCTCAGCCTCCTTCTCTTGCAGGAGGCTGCCTGGGACGGAGGGCTGGGGCTGTGTCCTGAAGACCCCGGAATGGGGCCAGTGTTTTCCCCTCCAAGATGAGGAGGGGGCCTCCGGGCTATGGCCCTCCCTACTGTGTGTCCCGGGGTAGCACATCACCCTCTGTGAGCCTCAGGGTCCTCCTCTGTAAAATGGAAATGCTCAGGACGTGCTGCCTGAGGATGATGTGAGCCGTGAGTCAGTGCGGCATCCTCCGAGCAGCCTGGGCCCAGGACGTGCACAGAGCCAGCTGTCAGCCCCCTGGGTTAGCCACCCGCTGAGGGACTGAGGCCCAGAGCTCCTGCTTCCAGGTCCTCTTCCTCAAGACTTTCTCACATCTTAACAGATGTCAGTGCCCCTGACCTCTCGTCCTTCTAGAGGCATGCGCCATAACAGCTTTCTGAGCACAGCTCAGAGGTGGGCACGCATGGGCCTCCAGGGCTGCTCCTGTCCAGGCTGCCCTCAGGTTGCTGGTGTTCTGGGGGACATCACAGAGTCAGGAAGCTGCCAGTGAGGGAAGGTGTCCCGTTCTCACTTCAGCAGGCTGGAGACCGCAGCACGGCAGAGGGATGCAGAGTCCCTGGGGCTCGTTTTGGGAGGAGCGGTGCCTGAGGGCCTGGCTGGGACACTGGTCCTGACAGCTGCTGCTGCAGCAGCTTCAGCTGTACGTGTTACCAAGCCAGGAACATCCGTGATAAAGAGGCAGGCGTCTTAAACTTCTCCCCTGCTTTCCTCGGGGCCTTGAGGAAGAGCAGGGGCTGGCAGTGCCCACAGGGGTCAGCCAGCCCCTGCCCAGGGACAGCCAAGACCCTGCCTGAGCTCGCTGGGCAGGGCAGAGGCTGCACCCTGAGTGCAGGACGGGGAGCAGAGCAAATTTGATCTTGTGGTGGGGCTGGAGCCCTCACACGCTGAGTCACTGGGCAAACGGATTCCTCCCAAGATCTGGCCTGGTCCCTGAGTGCATGGCTCTGGCCAGAGAGTCAGCTCCGGGCACCCATACCCACAGCAAGGACCACCTGGACAGCTGCAGAGCGGCTGGTGCCTGCCTCCCTCTCTCCCACCACCCTGGCCCCGCACAGCCTCAGGAACCCCTTCTTGGGGCTCTGGCTCATGTCACCCTCCTACTTTCCGGTGCCAGGCACATGCAGAGCAGCAGCCCCACAATTACACATTCCTATGAATAATTTTGGGGTGGTAGTTGTGGGGGCACAGACCCTGGGGCAGATCTGCAGATCACAACCCCCTCTGAGGCCATCGCTTGTCCAGTCTTCTCAGCCCCGTCTCTCAGGATCCCCAGAGCCCTGAGGATCAGTGACAGTCAGAGACATTGTTACTGTCACCCTCCAGCTCCACCGTCCTTCCACACACTGTCCCCCACCTTGGGCCTGGGCTCTGGCCAGGCTGCCTGCCCTCTCTGGATCACCCGCTAGGTCAACTGGGGGAAAAGGAGAGGATGGGACTCCCCCGCATTGGGATACCCGGTCAATCCCTCTGCTCTAGGACAGCAGAGGGACATCAGCTTGGGGTGGGGATGTCCACCAAGTAGGGTCAGTGCATTTAAAAGGTATTTTTAGAGCACCTGTAATCCCAACAGCTGGACAATCTGTTGAGCCCAGGAGTTTGGGACCAGCCTGGGCAATATAGCTAGACCTCATGTCTAAAAACTAAAAAACTATTCTGGCGTGGTGTGGGTGCCGGTAGGCCAGCTACTTGGGAAGCTGAGGCAGGAAGATCACTTGAACCCAGGAATTCAAGGCTGCAGTGAGCTGTGATCACTGCACTCCAGCCTGGGCAACATAACAAGACCCCGTCTCTAAAAATAAAAATAAAGATAAATAATTTAAAAGGTATTTTTTTCCATATAAAATCATACTTATAAAAATTAAAATACCACTTCTGGGCACCCCCAAAGCACAAGGGTTGGAAGCAGGGATTCAAACAGATGTCTGCACACCGGTGTCTGCAGCAGCCAAGATGTGGGAAGAGCCGAGTGTCCGCTGATACTGAAATGGGCGAAGAAAAGGTAGCCCGTTTGTGCAAGGCAACAGCACTCAACCTAAACAGGGCGGAGGTCCATCCACCACAGGGGCGCCTGGAGGACTGTGCTGAGTGAAATATACCTGACTCAGAGGGGCAAACACCGCTGAGTCCCCTGACATGGATTCTCGAGTCATTAGCGTCACAGAGGCAGAAAGTGGAGTCAGGGCCGCCAGGGACGGCTGGGAGGGGGCTCAGTGTCTGATGGGGGTGGAGCTTCAGTTTGGGAAGATGAGAAAGTCCTGGGGATAGAGGGTGGTGACGCTCACAACACTGACCTGCTGAGTGCCCTGAGCTGTGCACTTGGAAATGCCTGCGATGGTAAACTGTTATGTGGGTTTTTTTAACCACAATAAAAAGAATTGGAAAAATACTTAAAGCAAAAACTACCTTTCTATCTTCAGAAAATATTCATTAATGACTTGATAAGTGTCTTTTCAGACTTTTGTGTCGACACAATACTCCCCTTAAAAACCGGCCTTATAGGCCAGGTGCGATGGCTCAGGCCTCTAATCCCAGCTCTCTGGGAGGCCAAGGTGGGAGGATCCCTAGAACTCAGGAATTTGAGACCAGCCTGAGCAAGAGTGAGATCCCATCTCTACTAAAAAATGAAAAACTAGCCAGGCATAGTGGTGAGCGGCTGTAGTCCCAGCTACTCAGAAGGCTGAGGCAGGAGGATCACTTGAGCCCCAGAGTGTGAGGTTGCTGTGAGCTGGGCTGAGGCCACAGCACTCTAGCTGGGGTGACAGAGAGAGACTATCTCTCAAAAAAGAATAATTACAAAATAAACAGGCTTCACAGGCCCTCCTTTCCCCTTCTCAGCAGCACCCAGGAGAGGCCTTTTACTGCTTGGCTCCGCCCACCCCCTCTCACCTAGAGAGGCTTTGGTTTCAATCTTCCTGGTTCATATAAGACATAAATAAACCTACCACCTCTCCAAGACATTCATAAAAGTGTCAGCTGAAGGGAGCTGAGTCCCAGAGTGCAGGGCTGGGACCAACATCCCGGAAATACCTGGGAGTGAGAACTGAGTCTCCCAGCTCCAAGAGCTGGCAGGCCCAGGACACCTCCTTATTTGGGCTATAAACACAGATGTGCAGGACACACCCATCCTCACAAATACACCCCAACAGTGCCCATTCCCATTCTCACACCTGGAATCTTTGGGAAAATCTCTGTGCAGGTAAATACCTACACGTGTCCTGGGCACACCTGCCCCGAATCACTGCCACAAGGCAGCCCAGAGCAGGGGAGGGACAGAGCCGGGGCCACACAGGAGGGCCAGGGACGTGGGAGCCTCAGTGGTCCTGGGAGAGATGCTTGCCTGACCACTGCACAAAGAAGGCAGCACAGACTCAGTCAACAGCCCGGACTGGAAACCGGGAAAGGAGACAAGTGGAGGGGGCGTAGGGAGGAGACGCACCGAGTGACAGCGTGCTCAGCTCCGCAGGAGGGGCAGGCACAGTCACATTCTGCAGATAAGCCCACACGGACAGGACTGAGACAGGGACAGTCTCAGTGCACAAACATACACACTCACACACGGGCCTGCAGGCAAACACACACGTGCAAAAGCACACAAAGCCCTGCAAACAACATACACACAACACTCCAAACACACATGTGGAAACACACACAACCCTGCAAACACACACGTGCAAAAGTATACACACCCCTGCAAACACACGCATAAAACTCTGCAATCACACACATGCAAATACACACTCAAAAAACCCTGCAAACACACAACCCTGCAAACACCCACAAAACCCTGCAGACAACACAAAACCCTGCAAACACATACCTGCAACCACACATACAACCCTGCAGACACACACGCACAAACACAGACCCACACTCAGAGGCAATATGTGCAAACACCAACCCCATTGAGCTGGAGGAGGGCAGCTCGGTGACACTGGGACTGTAATTCACATGTCTCCAATTCCTCTTCCACCCACCATTCCCTCTGTCCCAGGACCCTCCTCCACCCACTGTCCCCACACACCCATCATCACTGTCTTGGGATCCTTCCCCACATAGACATCGCTTCTGTCCCAAGACCCTCCTCCACCCACTGTCCCCTCTGTCCTCTGCAGAGCCTCCTGTAGGACCATGTCCTGGTGACTTGGTCTAACTCTGATGTCCAGAATGCTGTGTGAACATTTGTGTGTGTCAACCACTACATCTGTGATTTGTTAGATCGGTCACAGGGAGCTGGCACAGCGGCAATTCCTGACTATGCTGTGGTGTCTGCACCTTGTCCAGTGAGGGCAGGTGAACGCTGAGCCTCCCTGAAGGCAGATCTGTGTGGCCAACTCTTTGGGCAGAGGCTGGTATCGCTGGGCAGCACTGATTGTGTCAACCCTCTGGCCGATTACTCTGTTATGTTTTGTTCAAATTTTTGTTACCGTGGCTTGTAAAATTTCCCATCTGTGGGACTAGTTTGGTTTTCTCTGGGGCCTTATGTAAGATTAATTTTGCGATTATTCTGTGATAATCTAAAGTGAAGGAATACCGTCTGTATTAGGGAACAAGTCTGAAATACTTGCGTAAGTAACTCTCACTAATTACATAATTCAGATCTTCCCAGCGATGGGTTTCTACACATTTTACCCATGGTTATCTGTCATGGGGTAAGATGCCACAATTGGGCCTTTCCTAATTTCTCTGTTTTTCTTACCAGGATTTTGACTGGAATTGTATTAAACTTGTGTGTCAATTTGGGGTTAACCAGTGTCTTTGAAAGCATGACCACGGCGAGTCTGTGCAGACCTGTGGTTCCTGAGGCAGTGATTTGCAGTTTTCAGTGGCACACAGGTCCCCTGGGTGCTTGTCAGATTTGTACCACGCATCTCATGTCACGAGCAGCTGCGAGTGGTGGCGTGTTCTTCGTGCTGAGGATGTCAGGGTCACCGCTAGCACACTGGGGTACCGCTCACTTGGGGCTGACCCCGCATCTTCTGGCCTTTCTGAACAAACATTTTGGTAGAGTCTTTGATTTTCTACTTAATAATCATGCCATTTGAAAATAGAGGCAGCTTTCTTACTCCCACACTGCGGGCCTCTGACCTCCCTTGCTTGCTCCCCGGCAATGGCTGAGCTCCCTGCTGCGAGCTGAGTGGCAGTACTAGGAGTGGTGTCCTCACCCTGCTCCCAGAAGCTGCAAATAATTCAGCTTTCACCATGGAGTACAATGTTGACAGTAGAGTCTTTTTGGTTTGGGGTTTGTTTTTTGGTAGCTATTCTCTATCACGTTAAGGAAATTACCTGTGTTCCTATTTTTCTGGGAGTTTATAATGAATACATGTCAAATTTTGTCCAGTGATTTTTCTGCATTAATTGATACATTTGTGTGATTGTTGTCCCTTGGCCTAATAATATTCTTATGGAATACATTAAATTTTTTGACTATTGAACCAACCTTGCATCCCCAGAGTAGACCCCACTTGGTTATGAAGCATTCTTTTTTGTATATGCAGTATTGCTGAATTCTATTTGCTGTTATTTTGTTAAAGGCCATTGTATGTATGTTCATGGGTTGTTGGCCTGTAGTTTTGGTTTGGTTTTGTTTTGTGTTTTTTCGAGACAGAGCCTCAAGCTGTCACCCTGGATAGAGTGCCATGGCATCACAGCTCACAGCAACCTCCAATTCCTGGGCTCAAGTGAGTCTCTTGCCTCATGCCTCCCAAGTAGCTGGGACTACAGATGCCCGCCACAATGCCTGGCCATTGTTTTTTTTCTTTTTTTTTTTTTTTTGGTTGCAACCATCATTGTTGTTTGGTGGGCCCGGGCTGGATTTGAACCCACCAGCTCAGGTGTACATGGCTGGCACCTTAGCCTGTTGAGCCACAGGCACCAAGCCGATGTGGTTTTGGTTTTTTATTTGTTCAAATCTTTTGTGTGTGTGTGTGTTTTTTTTTTAGTTTGTTTTTTATGCTGTCTGATTTTAGTATCTGGGTAATACTGGCTTCCCCCTCTTCTAATTTCTGGAAGAAATTATGTAGAATTGGTGTTAATTCATCTTTAAAGGTTTTTGTTGTTGTTGTTGTTGTTATTTTCAGTTTTTGGCCAGGTCTGGGTTTGAACCCGCCACCTCTGGTATATGGGGCCAGTGCCCTACTCCTTTGAGCCACAGGCGCTGACCCCATCTTTAAAGATTTTATAAAATTTTGCACTGAAATCATCTAAGCTTGGAGGCTTCTTCTCTTGAAGTTTAAATTATGGATTCAGTTTTCTTAATAGTTTATAGGGCTGCTCGGTTACTCAGGCTGGGTCAGTTGTGCTATTTTGTGCTTCTTGAGGGATTGGCATGTTTCATCTGAGAGGCTGAATGTATGTGGGTAAAATCCCCTTTTGCCCCTTCTGACATCTGCAGGGTCTGTAGTGATGGGTCCTTCTTTTTTCCTAATACTGGTGACTTGTGTCTTTGCTCTTTTTTCTTTGCTGTCTGGGTAGAGGGTCATTGATTTTACTGATGTTTCCTTCCTTTTACTAATTTTCCTTCCTATCTTCTTCTCTTTTTTTTTGAGACAGAGTCTCACTCTTTACTCTGGGTAGAGTGTGTGGCATCACAGCAACCGCAAACTCCTGAGCTCAGGCAACACCACCCGTCTCGGCCTCCCAGAGTGCTGGGATCACAGGCATGAGCCATTGCAGCTGCGGCCCCTTCCTATCTTCAATATCATCGATCCCTGCTGTTATCTGTGTTACTCTCTTCCTCCTGCTCACTTTGGGTTCATTTTGCTCTTCGTTTCCTGGTTTCTTGAGCTGGTAGCTTAGATTACTAACCTGACATTTCCTTTTCATAGTGACTGCATTTTTACTGCCACTGGTTCACCCAGCTCTGCTCTAGCTGCGGGCCCTCAATTTAGGGAATCACATTTTCATTTTCATTCACTTCAATGTTTTTTTTATTTTTTTAATTCCCTTGAGACTTCCTCTTCAGCCCAGGGATTATTTAGAGGTAAACCTTTTCCAAGTCATTAGACATTTCCTTATTAACTCCTGTTGTTGGTTTCTATTAGTAATTTGTCTCTGTTGTTGACAGGGAACACACTGTGTGGTTTCAATGTGCGGAATTTTTCGAGGTTTGCTTTAGGGGCAGGACACGGTCTACCCTGGTGCATGCTACACAAGCATCTGAAACAGTGTGTGTGTCCAGCCGTTGTTAGGCGGAGTCTCCGTGAACCTTGATTATATCCTGGTGGTCAGCGGCGGTGTCACTTCCCCGGCATCCGTGTGGATGTTCACATAGGTGTCCTCTGATTGTTTAGATGGCAGTGCTGACATCTCTGACTACAGCTGAAAATTGCTGCATTTCTCCGTTCAGTTTTTCCAGGTTTGGGTCCACATATTTTGAAGCATTCAGGGCACATTTCTGGTGACAAGTTGTCTTACTTTCTCTTCCCCCTAAGAACATCTTAACTTCTCCCTCAGTGAGCACAGCAGTCTGGGCCAGCAGCTCTTTCCTTCCAGCATCTCTGTGGCCTCCTGGTGTCACCTGTCACCCAGACTGTTCCCCCTCCATGTACGCCTGTTCCCATCTCACTGCCTTCAGGGATTTCTGCCTTTAGTTTTCCAGAGTGTGACCCGTCTGTGGGGATCTCTCTGGGTTCATCCCCTGGGGCTCACTCAGCCTCTCTAGTCTGTAGGCGTCTTACTGGCCCCAGGACGCTCTCAGCCTTACCTCTTCTGGTTTTTTCTCAGCCCCTTCCCTCTCCTCTCTTTCCCTGACCCCACTGACACGCAGGTTTCCAAGGTTCTGTTCGTGTTTTATTTCCTGTCTGTGTTAGTCAATTTTCTCTTTGTCTCTTTTTTGCTTTTCCCTCCATTTACCAGGTTGGCATCCTGGCCTTTTTCTTTGGTCTTCTTTGGTCTTCCAGTTGGCCTCATGGTTTTCTCAGCACTTTTTCTCTTGTGGATCTTCACTTTATTTTAAATTACCATAGAAAGCCAAGGTGGGTGGATTGCCTGAGCTCAGGAGTTCAAAACCAGCCTGAACCAGAGCAAGACCCTGTCCCTAAAAACATAGAAAAATAGCCAGGCATTGTGGCAGGCACCTGTGATCCCAGCAACTCGGGAGGCTGAGGCAAGACGATCAGTTTGAGGTTGCTGTGAGCTGTAACACCATGGCACTCTACCGAGGGCGACACAGTGAGACTCTTTCTGAAAAAAAAATATATAAACATATATATCATAGAAGCTATTTTATAATTACTTGAACCTCTGGTTATATCCCCTTTCCTTCCTTCCCCCCCCCAACTACTTCATTTTGTTCTGGATTGCTCACTGTGGAATGTCATGATAACCCTCTGTGTTCTTTTAAGAATTAGTGGTGTTCTTTGAGCCCTGTGTGCGCCGGTCACAGCAGCACAGTGTCTGGGTGACGCCACCCCAGTCATTCCAGGACTCCCCAGAACTCCAACACTGCAACTTTCCCATCAGTGGTTCATTGGGCTCGAGTCCGGACTGGCTGAAGTACGTTTGCTGAGCCCTTTTCCATTTTCGGTCATGTGGGAGGTGCTCCCTCTGAGCCATCGACTTCATGGTGGTCAGGGCCAACCTCTTCCCAGTCTGTGCCTGAGCCCCTCCCCACCAACCCCACCAGCCCTGGCAGGGCCAGAGCCCCAGGTCGAATTTTCCCACAGAACTGTATCCCCGTGTAGTTAGTCAACTAATGAGATTCTGTCCCTAAAACACAACATGGTGGTCACAACTAAACTTGAATCCCAACAAGGGCAAGAATCTTGTCTGTTTCTGTGCACTTTGATGAACCAGCTAAACTTGAATAGCTAAGTTTTGGGGGACTCAGAAGTTATACCTCACATCCAGATTTTTGGCTGCACAGGTGGTCAGCGCCCCTGCCCCTCACGTTGTTCAGGATCAACTGTACACAGAAAGATATGCATGCGTTATATGCAAACATTACACCACTTTCTACGGGACCTGAGCAGTAGATTTTGGTACCACTGGGGAGGTTCTGGAACCAGTCCCCCTCGGACACCAAGGGACAACTATGTTCAGAGAGTTTGGGCAAATGTATACACCCCTGGAACCACAGCCAGTCAATACAGAAAACATTCTCATCACCCTGAGAGTTCAGCCTCACTCTTACTCCTGACCGAGGCGACCACCGGGCTGGGTTTTGTCACCATGGCCAGTGTGATCTGTGATGGCGAGTCACACACACAGGGAACTCCAACAGCAGTGCACTTTCACCATCATGTTTCTCTGCGATTTATCCACGTTGTGGCTAGTGTCCAAATTTGTTTTTTTAATTGCTAAATAGTATCCCATCACCTGAGTACCACAATTTATTTCATAGGCCTCTGGATGAATATTTGGGCTGAATATTTGCAGTTTTTTATAATTATGAATAATGCTGCTGGGAACATTTTTGGACTAGTCATTTTGTAAGCACACTTGTTTGTTTCTCTTGAGTAAATGCCTAGGAGTAGACTTCCCGTGTTTTATGCTAAGCGTGTGCTTAATTTCGTAAGAAACTTCCAGGCAGTTTTCCAAAGTGAGTGTACAATTTTACATCTGCTTTTCCTATCTCATCTAAGCTTATGGTCGTGAAGGGTGGAAGTGAAGGGGCCTGGAGTGCAGCTCGCACTCCCCTTTTCCTGCGGTCGTCCCCCTCGTCTCTGCTCTTTTCCCTGTGCGGCTCCTCCTCGGCTCTCTGCTCTGCCTGGCCCCTTCATCTCTCATGTTTTGTTTCACAGCCAATGTTGTTCCAAATTCATAGATTAATAATACACTTTGCCACTATGTAATTTCTTCCTTTTTCAAAACCTCTGTTCCCTCTGCCTATCAGGAGAAACATGTTTTTGTATAATGTCTAAGAACTTTTCACAGCCCACTGGGCTTGCTTGGAAGTGGCCTCTGCTCAGGCCTCTGGTCTCCCCAGCATCTCCTGGCTCCCTGGCTGGTCGGAGTATCTACCAGTTGCTCAGAAGCCGAGCACAGGTCTCTAGCTTCCTTGGGGTGTCCACTGTGGGCTGCTGTGGCCTCCTCCCAGGCTCATGGAGTGGCCACCAGCAGGTGCCACAGCAGAGGACGAAAGCAAATGACATTCTAAAATTCGTCCAAGTGTACTGGTAAAGATGTTAAGTTTTCTATAACTCATTTCCCCAGACAGGCAAATCAGTCCTGAATAAAGGGAGAGCTGGGTGCCTAGGAGGGGAGGGCAGGATCCTCAGGAGCTGTGGCCCTCTAAGACATAAAGTCTGCTGGGAAGAGGCTAGGCTGGAAGCTGAGGGGGCAGGATGAAGATCAGCAAGGTGGCAAAGGACAGGAGCTTCCCAATGGAGAAGGCGGGCCTGACCCAGAGGGCTGCTGAGACCTCCACCAGCTGTGTGCACACCTGGGGTGGGGCCTGAGGGCACTCCTGGTACACAGCCAAGTGTGAATGAAGCTATGGGGGCTGGGATGACAAAAGAAATGAGGAGAAGGAAAGACGGGGGCTCGGGATGCTAGCAAATGTCCCTGGGGTGCGGCACAGAGTCTGAGCACCAGGCAGTACAGGTGCTACGGAGAGCCAGAAGGACCAGGTAGCCAGGGACAGCAGCCGACAGCCAGGGACAGGGCACGGGTCCTGCCACCCAGCTTTGCACCCCATCTTGAGGACGGCCCACACCCTTGCCACTGCCTCTTTGCTCAAGCCCCTGCCCTTCCCCCTACCAGAAAGTCTCTGAGGCTGGCAGTGGGGACAGAGCAATGCCCAGCTGGACTTGAGGGTGAGTGCCGAGTCCTCAGGAGGAGGGCCACGCCCACCTGGCCTCACGGAGGGGCTGCTGTGAAGGAAGAAGGGGCCAAGGGAGCAACTGTGACCAGAACACAGAACCCCCCTCCCTACCATGGGCCTCACTGCTCTGTCCCTGGGCCCAGCCAGCAGCCTCGAGGACGTCTGGCGCCTGCTCAGGGCACCCTTCCCACTGCCCACCAGTGGGGCAGGGCTGTCTAGACAGCAGGGGCTCCGTGGCCCACTGCCTTTGTCCTCTGAGTGCCTTGAGCAGAAGACAAGGCTGCAAACAAAGGGGTGTTTGCCTTCCCCCCACCCCGCACTTGGCGACCGCATCCTGGCTCCGAGCCAGCTTTGGGCCCAGGCGCCAATGAGGGCCAGACCGGGAGCTCCACAAGGGGCCTGCTGTTCCCTGTGCAGCCGCAGCATCCTGGCTGGGCTGGGGCGAGGACAGACACTGGGAGCTCCGCTTCCCTGGGGTTACAGGGCAGGACCTTGCCGAGTAGACATGGGGCCGAGACGTCCGAGGCATGAAGAGGCAGGAGTCAGAGGTGGGAGAAGCATGTGCGGGCCTGGGGCTGCCCAGCCCGACGAGTTCTCCACCTTCCACCTTGTGCTTCTCTAGCCCCCTGGGCCCCTCTCCTGGGCCCTGCGGACCCCAGCCCCTCTGAGTGAGCCCTGGGTCCCTCCTCCCCTCATGCAGCCCAGCCCCGCTGTCAACTGGGAACACCCCCACCCCCCGCCTCTCCTTCCCCCACCCTCCTGGCTATACCTGAGTCCCCGTGTCTGCATGTCTGTCACCCAATTTCTTTACTTTTTAATTTTATGTTTTGGTCCCTCATTGCCATAAGGTGCCCAACCTGTCGGGGGACAGGTGTGCCCTGTGAACACAGCAGCCAAGTTCTCAAGACTCAGTTTCCTTATCTGGATCAGCTGGGTGACAAGCAGAGGTGCTCCAGGCTCCTGTCCAGCCTGAGGCCCATCCTCCCAGAGCCCCCAACTGACCTGGGTCATCCCACAGTCCCTTCACCCCCAGCCAACACCTGGCTCTCCTGCATGCCCACACCATCCCGTGTCCCCCAAGTGGCCAGACAGCAGGTACAGGCAGGGACCCGGCCATGGGTGGGAGCTGGGCAGAGCCCCATGCTGCTGGCCTGGGAACGCCCAAATGCCTGGACTGCCCAGCTCCACCTGGGACAACATCGCAGCCGTGATAACGTGCTCATGCACCTGAGGGCACACACTTTCCTAATCTGCTTATCTTGGGGTGGCAGCCGCGCCCTGTAGGAGCCACACTGCAGAAGATAAGGGAGGGGTGGGGGAGGCTTGCTCCCACTGTCCTAGCCCAGCAGTCCACCCAGCCACCACCCAGGTCTCCATCCCCTCCCCTTGCACCCCACATCCGCAAGAGTCATTCAGGACCATGTCCAGCTGCAGGACAGCTGTGCCAGGGGCTAGCCTCCCACTCGAGGTAGCAGTCATACCCCAGGTGGGGGCCCTTTGTAGCAGGGAGGCACCGAGTGTCCTCTCCTTTTCTCCTGGGGCAGCAGAGGGACTCAGCAGGCCGCGGCAGCTCCCTCCTGGGCTTTTGGCCAAGGTCCAACTCTGGCCTGCTGGCAAGTTCTATACTTGCCCTGCAGCAGCTTGTGGGGCAGATATAGCAGCCCTGGTCCCCCGAGGAGGCTCCAGGCTGGTGTGGGCACAGGGCACCTGCAGGAAGGTGAGGTGGGGAGAGAGGGTATGGGTCACAGTGAGCCTGCCCTGTGGAGGGGTCGGGGCCCAGCTCAGGATGCTCCCCAAGGCCGTCCAGCTCCACAGCTCTGGGCCCACTGCATGAGCACCACAGCCTGTCCCTATCCCCTCATACCCTTTCCCCATAGCTGGTGTCCTGAGATTCCCCACTGACCCCCACCCATAAGCCTTGGGCCTTCTGACCCTGGGATCCCAGAACTCAGGCTGCTGTGACTGGGCTCCATATGGGGCTACTGGGGGCACACAGTGGGCAGGACCCTGCTCAGGACTGGCCCCCACTCTGGAGCCCCCAGGGCCTTGACAGATGCAGGAAGGCCAGAGGACACCCCACACTAGCAGGCCCCCTCTGAAGAAGGTGGAACAGATGGAGGGTCCAGGTTCCAGAAATGGGGTGATCAGGGTATGGGTGGAGGGTGGGAGTGGGTAGGTGGGAGGCCAGGCCCGCCTCCCACGTGCACCGGGGTTAATGTGGACATCTAGGATCAGGGACCAGACAGGATGAGACCTGGCTCAGAGGCTGTGGCTGTTCTTGGTTTCTGCACAGTTCAGAGCAATTTTACCTGCACACACAGACAGAGAGAATGCAAGTGACTTACAGCCTCCTGAACCTTGAGACGGGGATTTTCTCTATGACAGTCTTTCCTAGGTGTTAGCCACATCCCCGACAAGGAAGGGGCAAACGCTCCCTACAGGGGTCACCACGCAGCTCTGCCCACGCCCTCCACCACCTGGGGGCCAGACACCTGCAGGAGTGAGCAGAGCAGAGCAGAGGCAGAGCCGGGAGCTGCCCCAGTTGCCACTTCCCTGGCTGGTGGTCAGGCCTTAGCCACAGCTGTACCTGCCACTTTCCTTCACCCAGCGTCTATAACCACACATCTCTGCCACATGTTCCCCCGCTGCCATGGGCTCCCTGGGGCCTGGGCTGGGAATGTGCCTGTTTGGAAGTGGGGGCGCATTTGCTTTCGCAGGCTCTCGGCTGGGGGATTTGCCTCAGGGGAATGGCGCCTTAAGTCCCACCCACGTCCCACTCAGACGAGACTTGGGAACTTTCGAGTTGATGCTGGAAGGCCCTGTTAGGATGGCAGGAAAATGTTCTGTGTTGGAGGAAGACTCCCTTCAGAGCTGGGCGGGTTGGGGAGAGGGCGTGCGAGGTCCGGGCTGCAATGCTGCACTTTGAAAGTGGCCCCCGGAGTGTGTGTTGCAGACCTGAGGCCATCCAACAGCATAGCAAGACTGGGGGCTGCCGCACAGGTGCATTCAGCCCACTTTCCAGAGAGCAGGTTCCTGACAAAAGGAAAAGTTGGACCCCGATTTCCCTCTGTCCCCAGACACTGGCACCACATTCAGTGCAATGAACACCCACAGTTGAAAATGCATGGGCTGTGGCCTGACGTGGTAGTAGAAAGTGGATGAATACCGGCCAGGGAGGGCCGGAGACCACAGACAAGGCCCCAGGGGCCTCCCCACCACACAGGGCAAGGGACCCACCCCTAGATGTGCCCTGTGAGGGGAAGGAGAGGGACAGTGGGGCTGGTAGTGCCTCTGGGGCCACAGATGCAGTTGAACAGCTGATGCCAGGGATGCTGTGTGCCAGATGTAGGTGAGCTCAGCCCTCAATGACATCGTGGGACCTCTTCATCTCTCTCCCTCCACCTCTGTTGTGGGGGTCTAGAGCGAGCCTCCCGCTGGGCCATGCTAGGACTCTGACGTCCTCACAGGGGCTGCAGCCGGGTCCAGCACACGGGGGAGGTGGGGTTGGGTCTGCCTGGCGTGCCGAGAGCTCAGCTCACGCATTCAGAGCTTCGGTCAGCCCCAGTCAGTCTCTGCACGCAGTGTCCGGAGGAAGTCCTTGCCTGTGGGCAGCAAGCCCTCTGTGTGAGGCCTCATGTGTGCCTTTGGGAACTCATGGACCTTTCCTGCTTGGTCCTGACATCTGCTCAGTGGCAACAGGCCCATCGCTGTGCCACGGTCTTACCATCTGTGCCCAGGACTCTGTCCTCCGGTGTGTCCAAAAATGAAAACCGAGGCTGGTTTCACTGTAGGACACTGAACACTCAGAGTCAACACAGGACTGAAGCCTCTGAAGCCTGAAGCTGAGGAAGGGCGTTGTCCCTTGTGCGTCCTGCTCCGTGTGAGTCTACAGATAAGGGAGGAAGACAGGGTATGTGGCCGCCAGAGAGAGAGAGCTGGGGCTTTCTGTTGGACAGCCGGGCGGCAGCCATCCACCGCTTCTCTCGTCCAGAAAATATCCACTGTGCCCTCGGCCGGCCGTGTGGAGAGAGCTTCCCCTCCCGGCCTGCCTAAATCCTCCGACCTGCCTCGGGCCACCCAGAGAGGGAGCTGGTGGCCGAGGAGGCCTCAGACCACCAGGTTGTTGTCCTGTTCCCAGAGGATTATTGGGCAGCTGCTTCCCCAAAGGGATGAGCTGAGGACAAGGCCCCATGGGGGACAAAGGTCTTGTGTGCCTGCCCTCAGCGCTGAACCAACTTCTCCTCTAGCTCAAGACTCAGGCAGTTCCGGGTTCCCTGGGGAAGCCTGGGCCCTGGGTTGTGGCCCAGCGGGTTTGTGGGCCTGGGAGCTGTGTCCCTTGGCACTGGTGCTGGCGAAAGACACATTTAGTCACAGAAAAGGAAAATACCTTCTCCTGTTGCCCTCCTCCCTGGGAAAACAAATGCTGGTTAATCTGCACAATTGGCACGGGAACTGTGCGGGGCGGGCATGAGGCGGGGTGGGGGGCATTGGCTCAGAACAAAGGCCAAGCACCAGGCCACCCTCAGGCCAGCCAGAAATCTCTGCCACGAGGCTTGTGCCCAGGCAGAGAGGTGGGGGGAGGCAGGAGAGCTGGTGGCCGCTCTGATGAACATGCTCAGGGACAGTGCCCAGGGCTGGCCCTGCAGCCTCGGCTCTGGTGCCTCCCAGTGCAGCCTTGGGCAGCAGCCGCTAGCCTGGGACAGGGGTGGTTTTCTGGGTGGCCAGGACGCTCTTCAGATTCCTCCTCAGACTCTGGGCTCTCTGGGGAAGAGAGAGCCCCATAGAGGCAACGTGCTAGGTAGCCCTTAGGTCACTTCTATCCCACACAGGAGGGAGGGGGATGTGGTCACTCGGTGGTGCCGGCCAGGGCCCAGGGGCTCCACCTGGCTGGCTGTCCCCAGGGATGTCCTGATCTGAACACTCCTTCCTTTCCTGCCAAGACCCAGCCTGGGGATGGGGGACACAGGTTTGAGAGATGGTTGCAGGCTGCACTCCAGATCTCACAGCAAACAGGTGGTGAGCAGCGTGAGTGGCGTGAGCAGGAAGCAGGGGGCTCCCCAGGCGAGACACCTACCTGGAGGGTCTGGTTGGCCTTGGGTGGGCAGGACAAGCTGAGACACCACCTGAAGGTTCCCAGGGCAGAGGGGAAAGAGGTCCGGTGTCAGTGGCAGTGAATGGGAGGCTGACCTGGGAGGGCTGGGAAGCCTGAGCAGCTCCAGGTGGCCTCTAAGGGTCCAGTAACGGCGCCTGAGCTGGGACGGAGGCTCAGCAGCCAGGAGGGGCCATGGGGCCCCTGGGCTCTGGCACTGGCCCCTCCTGACCCCATCCCTAGCACCACCCCACCCCTCCTTGGCCCCAGTGGTTTGGGTGTTCACTGAGACACAAAGTGCAAAGTGAGGGCCTTTAATAGGTTCTCAAGCAACCCGAGTCTCAGCTTGTCTGTGAAGTCCAGAGGGTAAGCTGAAACCAAGCAGGCCAGTGGCCTGTGCAGGCTTCCGGGGCAAGAGGAGGGCCAGAGCCCCACCTGCCCACTTGGCAGGCAGTGGTCAGTCGGCACTGAGATTGGCACAGGATGGTGGGGTGCTAGGTCACAGGCCCCCTCCAAGGCCATTGGAGTTCCCCCACTGGGAATCTGTGCTATGTCTGTGGACTGGGGATTGGCCCCATGGTTTGTAGTGTCCAAATCTCCAAGCAAGAGGTCAGTGGGGGTTGCTCATCCTCCCAGGCCTCTCGCCTCCCCTCCTAAGACCCCTGCAATGACATGAGCCCTCTTCAGAGGGCAGCCCCTCTCCGGCCTTCTCCATCTCCTTTGGCACAGGCTCTGCCTCCAGGGCCCCGAATAGCCAGAGGCAGGGAGGCCCCAGGTTAGGACCGAGGTTTGGGGGGCAGGTTCCGTGTGTCCAACCTGGTCTGCAGGGGACCAGGGGATATGACTACTGCTGAGGCCCTGGAAGAACACTGGGGGTCGCAGCAGGGCTGAGGAAGGGTCAGAGGACAAGTCATGGTATCAGAGAGCCCCTGCCCCAACAACCAGGTGAAACTGGAGGCCTCCTCGGAAGAAAGCAGCCCCTCCTGTCTGCTCTACCACCTCACCAGCATTCCCTACCACAGCAAACACAGCCTTGGGGCCCTGGGGGAGCAGATGGGGCTGAGACCCCCACAGCAGGTACATAAGTGCAGGAGTGGGGTGGGGTGGGAGGGCTTGCTGCTGTGGAGATGTGGTCTCCTGAACTGAGGAGAGCGTTCTTGCTTTTTAAGAAAATACAACACATATGGAAGCTAGAAAACTCAAGTTCTCCTCCCAGGGTCCATGTGGGCCCCGAGCCCTCTGCCCCACTGGAGGAACCAGCTGCTCCTGACCTATTGTGCTCAGCAGGTATTGTGCCCAGTGGGAACAGGCCCTGAGTACCAACTTGGGGCAGCCTCATATCCTACCCTCCAGGCACTGGGGGCAGACTTGAGGGCTTGAGCACCCCCAGATTGGCCTTGCAGGGTACCGTCCCCCTTCCCCTTCAATTGCACACTTAGTGCAAGGGGGTGTCAGCACCTGCCCTGGGGGAAGGTGAACACTGGGTGGCAGGAGAGGAGGGTCCCAGGCTCCCCCCGTGTGATGTGGCCACATGGGTGCACCATGTTTGCACACAGGGCTGGCCCAACGCCGTATTTATTCATGAGATTTATGGGGTTTTAATTAAGCCCCATCTACTGACGCAGTCACTGGGCAGAACCTGGCATGGGGATGTGGGTCCTGTGATGACACTGGGCCGATCTGGGGTCACAGTGGCCTGGGAACATGAGCAGCCCCCAGATCCAGGCCCCTGTGGCTCCCCTGGGGGCTCTGGAGGCTCTGTCCACTCAGGCAAGGCCCACTCATGGCCTCCCCCACTACTGGGAGACCCTCAGAAGCATAGGCTTCTTCCACCCGCCCCTGGGGCTGGAAGATCCAGGCTGGTCTTTGGGGGACCAGGGACTCCCTCACCCCTGCTTTCATGGTGCACCCCAAGAGTGGTGTCCGATGAAATGTCTGGAGGCTCCAGGACTCTGACCTGCCTACCACCCCTGATTGTCTCCAAAGGTGCTAACCCTGTTTCTCAGATATTTATCCAGGAGGAAGGGTCTGGGGGCAGCCTGGGGTCTGGAGCAGGGACGCCCACTATGGCAGGTGACCACACTGCCCAGCTTGCCCCTCTGCAGGCCAGTGCTCCCAGGGGCTCCAGGCGCTTCCCTCAGGGGCCCCATCACAGTAGGTTCACGGGAGGGCAGGGTTCTCAGGACTCAGAGCACACAGTGACACCCTGGCAGGGAACAAGTCCCATTTGTGGTTGAGAACAGGGATGGGACAGTGGGTGGGGACCCAGGGGGATGAGACACCCCAAATGACCTGTGACCCTGGGCTCTCACACAACCAGCGAGGATTCTGCCTGGCATGGCCAGGTCCCCCACTGCTTCAGGGAGCGTTTCCTCCCTGTCCCCACCTTGCCAGAGCAGGGGCTCCGTGGGTGTTCCATCTCCAGAGCTGCCAGATGGCCTGGCCTGGAGGAAGTCATGTTGCTGGGACCCCTAGTAGGGGGGACCATGGGCCTGGCCACACAGCACATGGCCTTTGCTTTTGCCACTCACCATGTTGGATAAAAAAGAACTTGTGATAGCCCAAAAACCTGAGGCCCTCACCCCATGGCCAAGCAGCAGTGGGCAACTAAGAGAGCCATAGGGGAGGGCAGCTCTGTCCCCGGAGGCACACCCCAGCACACTCCAGAAATCAGATTACACAGGGCCAAAGCAGGCCCCTATGTGGCAGGGGTGGGGGCGCCCACCAGGGCAGGGTGTTCCTCCCGAGGGACCTGTAGCCTGATTCAAGGGATCCCACATTGGGGAGCCGAACTTCTTCCAGGACGAACCCTCCTAAAGAGCCCAAAGCCCAGACCTTGGGCCCCCAGACCTGCCTGGACCCCAGTGCCTGGGAACATGCTGCACCCCATGTCAGGCCTGGACCCCAGTGCCTGGGAACAGACTGTACCCCGTGTCTTGTCTGGACCCCAGTGCTGGGAACGGTTGCATCAGTGTCTGGCCTGGACCTCGAGGCCTTACCAAGTGCAAATGGGCCACGACTGGTGTGTACTTCACCACCACTTCAGAAAACTGTGGTGCAGGACCCTGCGTTCCCACTCTTAGGAACTCCCCCAAAAGAGATGGTTATGTCCACCAGATATAAAGAGTCAGAGCAGCTTCACATGCAGCAGTCAAGGGCGCACTAGTGCTCCTGAGGCTGCCACGCCCACTACTGCAGACAGAGCCCAAAACAGAACAGGCAGCCTCGAGGTCCTAGAGGTAAAGTCGAAAGCCTCCTTCTGAGCCATGTGGGGGGCCCGTCCCACTTTGCTGGCTCCTGTGTGCTGCTAGAATCACAGATGCACCCCCCACTCTCTCCTTCCTCTCCAAGGGGCATCCTCCCCAAGTGTATCTGTGTCCAAATTCCCCTGTTTATGAGGACACCAGTCACGCTGGATTAGGGCACCCCAATGGCCTCATTGTAACTCAGCGAGCTCTGTTAAGACCCTGTCTCCAGACAAGGGCAGATTCTGACCTGCTGGGAGTTTGGGCTCCAACGCACCAGTTCTGCAGGGGCTGCACTTTAACACTGGAAATAACGACAGTGCCCATCAGCAGTGGGACAGATGAGTGATACTGGTCAGTCCACGTGGAGCGACGCGGCCAGGAAAAGATTTCAGACACTTGCTGTACGAAACTCAGCCAAAGCCAGAGAGGAGAGGGCTGTGCTCACCCCCACAGGCGTGGCTGGGGGAGCAGCACCTAAGCGGCATCAGCGGGCGTGTCCGAGACCCTGCGAGGGTCAGCGCAGGGCACACAGGCCCAGCCCCCAACCTGCAGGCGTTACCCCACTTAGAGAGGAGCGAGGGAAAGAGTCAGTGACTAGGTGTACAGGTTTCAGAAAGACTAGTGATATTTTTAAGGTGCTGAAAGAAAAGAACTTTGAGCAGAGAATTTTATGCCCTGCAAAACTGTCTCTGACATTCAAAGACAGAACAAAACTCTCTCAGGGTTTCCAAGGCCTCAGAGGTCTTGGAGAGAGCCCTGTGTTGAAGGCACATCCAGGAAAGGAGCCCTGAGCTGCAGAGCTTGTGGCAGGTGGGGGTGAGGACAGTGCGGAGAAGCTCAGAGAAGCTTGCTGTGGCCCTAAGGAAAGGTGCCCCTCAGCGGGAAGAGAGGCGGGCCTACTTCGCTAGGGCCAGATCCAGCAGGGGCTCTCCATGCCCAGCAGGAGAGCTGAGAACACAGGGCAGGGGCTCATCCTTACACACAGGGAGGGGTGGAATCAGGGGCCTTTGAACACCCTCAGGGCTGCTGTTTCCTCTGCTGGTGTCCAGCCTTGGGGCGATGGGGAAGAGGACACAGATCTTGTGTCCGTGTCTGAGGGCACCTGTGGGCTTTCCCAGGCAGTGGCTGGAGCTGGGTTTATTGTACGCCCTTGATGCCCTACATGCCCACATTGGGGCAGTGGCAGGAAAGAGGCCAGCCCCTGCCAGCGGGTCAGGGAGGCACAGCCAGCGCCAGAAGGGCTTCACGGCCTTGGAAGGTAGGACTGGCACTCTCAATAGGAGCCCCTTCAATAGAGCTCTCCCTCGAGTTTCCACCAGCTTATCAATGAACTCTGCAAACGCTCAACCACAGGAAGGGACAGGAACTCCTGTCACTGGGTAAACTTCCGTGGCCTGGAGCGTGGCCCATCTCCCGCCCACCAGGCCAGAAGGGCTCTGAAGTGTCTGTGGCTCAGCTGAGTTCAGCTGCTTCAGGTCTTGGTCTGGTCTGAGCCCTGATTCCATGGACAGGAGGGCCCTTGCCCCAGCCAGAGGCCCCCATCCCACCCCTTCCCAGGAGAGGTCCTAAGCAAGGGTGCATGGGGGCAGCACTGCAGGGGTGACCTCACAAGTCCTCAGGCCTGAGTCTGGGTTTCCCTTGGGCCCTCAGTCTGCGGGTGTGGGTTGCCTGCAGGCTAGAGGATGGCAGCATGGAGGACAGATGCCAGGGCGGGGGGGCTGACCAGGCAGGTGGCCCAGACTCCTCGGGGAAGGGTCCAGTGACAGGGTCTCTCAGGGGAGGAGAAGGCCCGTCTGTGGCTCAGGGACTGAGGGCAGCCAGGAGGAGCACTGACAGTGGGCTGAGTGCAATGGAGGCCGAGGTATGACCCATGGCCAGCTGGATAAACCAGAAAGAAGAGCCCAACCGCGGGACCTGGCTAGCAGGCTAGTCCTCAGTGTGTTCAGCAGCGAGGTCACACCAAGCCTATCCTGAAACACCTGGCTCATCCCCCAACTGTGCCCCATTTCTGAAACCTGTGACCAGGGCCAGAGCATCTGGGTCAGCACATGGGTGGCTTCTGGTCACCCCATCGCCCTAACACAGGACTGAGCCACTAAAGTCAGAATCAGGTGCAGGTGCAGGGGGCGCTGGCAGAGGTCAGCTCAATCCTGGTCCCTCCCTGGAGGCCCCTGAGGCTGGAGGCCCAAGTCACAATTTAAGGCAGCTTGGGAGCATGGCGGTCTCCTGGCCCACTGCCATCCTGCAGAAGGGCAGCCAAGCCACTATCTGCATCCCTGGCAGGTGGACCCCACCCTCGCGCACAGAGGAAGTGGGAGGCGACTGATGACTCGCTGACCCTAGAGCCGGCCAAGCCAAGATAAGCCACCATTTTGTGGCCACAGGACAGCCCAGTGACAGCCTTGAGATGAGAGGACGCCGCTGGCCCAGGCCACCGGGAGGAGCCCCTTCAATAGAGCGCCAGCCCCACAATCTCTCTGGGACCTGGTTAAATAAGCCTGCTGACGCGAGTGGAGATTGGGGTGAAAAAGCCCAAGTGACCACTGATAACGCAGTGAGGAGCAGGCTGGGTCGGCGGGGGGGCATTTGCCCACTTTTTAAAAATCAGGTTTAATAGTAGCCAAGTGGCCCCTTGACTACATGGCAGGAGAAGGAAAGAGCACGTGGAGGGCAGCCGTCCAGCTGACAGGTGGAGCTGGGAGACGAGCCGTCGGTTCTGTGTGTCCAAAGCCACAGAAAGCAGCTGGGGCCTCGTGTGAGGCAGCATGGTGGGCAGTGCCCCCAGGGCCGCTGACCACCCCCAGCCAGTGTTGCCACTTGTTAAATGCAGGTGATGGTCAGCTGCCCCCAAGGGCATGGTCCAGAGCCCCCAGCTTTTCAGGGCAGCAAGCTGTCATTGGGAACGCCAGCTCTGAGTTCCGTGTCCCGTCCACCTGCGCCGCCCTCCTTCCGCATGTGGCGTCAGCTCAGGCTCCGCCACATAGGACTGACCACTCTCCAGGTGGCTTCAGCAACAGAGGCTGACCCTCTCTGTCCTACGGGCTGAAGTTGAGGTCAGGGTGCCTCAGGGCTGCTCCTCCCAGGGCCTCTCTCCCTGCCGTGTAGACACCGGCTCCTGCCTGGCTGACCCCCTGGGTGTGTCTGCGTTTTAATCCTCTCCTCTTAAAAGGAAGGACACCAGTCCTGTTGGACTAGGGCACCCTACTGGCTCATTTTTATTTAATTACCTCTACAGAGACCCAATCCCCAAATACAACCACTCAGAAGAAGTAGGGGGCTAGGTTTCAACACATTTCAGAGGTGCATAAGTCAGCATAAACCTGCAAGAACAGAGGCAGAGGACGTCAGCCCAGCTCAAAAGAGACATGATCCAATTCCTTTCAGGGGCCGAGCAGACAGCTGGGAGCAGAGGTGCTGGTGGGATTCTGCTTGGACACCACACGTGCAGACTGCCAGGTGGGGGTCCCTCCAAGGTCTGCCTGCACCATGGGGGCCCTGCCCAGCCCCAACCTCCGAACATGGGTGTTGGGGCTTGGTCTGGCTGGATCAGGCCAGGGAGGAATTGTCCATGACAGACATGGCACCAACTGAGCTACCCAGCCTTGCAGATGTGGGCGGAGGCCTGGGGCTGCCCCGCCCAGCAGGGCAAGTCCACAGCCTACAGCACAGGCCTCAAACCCCCACATCTCAGTTCCTGGGCTCCAGGCCAAGTGGCTGGAGGAGCCGCACTGGACAGCTCCACACAATCACTGTCTCACATTCGCTTTTTTCTCGTGAACGTGCAAAGCCTGTGAAGAACACAGTAGGAGCATGGACACTGTCCAGCCATCGTCCATCCCCAGCCAGCATTAGTGCACTACCATCTCTGCTTCAGAGATGTCTCCATCAAGGAATAGGCGCCACAGACTTTACCCAGATGTTACCGCTCCCGACCTCTCCCCAGCAGCACCCACAACCTTCACTCTCAACATATTTTTAATTTTATTACATTTGTAAATATCTCAGCAATAGGATGTTTGTTTATATTCACAATTAATTAACAAGAAAATAACAGAAATGGAAACAGTGTGCAGCATGCATGAACCTGCAGCTGGCTTCTTCTGCTCAGTGTGCTGGGGTGCAGGGCCTGCTGCAGTGTGGGGTCACACTCAGGCTGGGGTGTGGTCCTGCTGCAGTGTGGGGTCACACTCAGGCTGGGGTGTGGGTCCTGCTGCAGTGTGGGGTCACTCTCGTGCTGGTGTGGTCCTGCTGCAGTGTGGGGTCACTCTGGTGCTGGTGTGGGGTCTGCTTCAATGTGGGGTCACACTCAGGCTGGGGTGTGGGTCCTGCTGCAGTGTGGGGTCACACATGTGCTGGGATGTGGGCCTGCTCAGTGTGGGGTCACACTCCTCCAAACCGGATGTCCCCAGACTGAACGGCATCAGCCTTCCTCCACCTCCTGTCAAGTACCCCCCCTAAAGCAGGGTTGTAAATTTTCAGCTAGTTATTAACCAATCAATGTTCATTTATGCTCAATTGCTCTCTGCCAGACTTCCCAATTCTGTGCTCTTGCTGGAGGCATAAGAGCCCCCACCGACTCACGTGACACCTGAAGTGTGGGGTCACACTCGTGCTGGGGGGTGGGCCTGCTGCAGTATGGGGTCACACTCGTGCTGTGGTGTGCGCTGGGAGCAGCCAGCGCTGTGCCAGTCAGCAGGGCTGGCTGGAACATTTGCATCCACTTCCCCGGATGGAGGCTCTTTGCTTGTCACGTATTTTGCCCTCCATGTTTCCTCCGGTATCAGCTGCCTGCTCAGACCCACACCTCCACCTCATGGTGCTTATGACGTGTGGACCTTCCTGAGACAGCCTGGACCCTGGTCCCCACCACCAGACCCACAGAAACTTCTTCCACCCTCTGGCTTGTGTTCTTAGTCTGTTGTGTTGCCTTTCTTCAAGCACAATTTTTAAGTGTAAGTCATCAAATGTATCAATCTATACTTTGATGGTTTGCGATTTCAGCAACTTGGTGAAGAAATCCCTCCCTGCCTTGAGACCAGAAATATTATGCCTTTATTTTGTTTTAAAAGTTTGAGAGTGGGGCGACA
>CAUYRH010015456.1:0-31065 GCA_963574655.1 Perodicticus potto | reverse complement strand
TGGAAATTTCCAAGTTCCAGGAAGTTACAAATTCCTAAGGGCTGAGTCACCATGGAGAGGACCCTGCAAGTGTATCCTTGTGCTCTCCTTGACAAAACCTGTTCTCCCAGACCTCACCCTTCTCGGGTATCCTCTCTCACTGGCACGATGGCAACATGAGGAAAGTAGTCATAGTGGCAGGAATAGAGGGCATGCATGAGCTCAACACCATGGATTACTGCTTACCAAGGCAGATATAACCACTTCTACCAGCAAATGTTCACTATCCCAGAAATAGAGAGCAACAGCAAGTGCTCAAATGGTACCACCCATCATGAGTACACCAACCCATAAACCAGGTATGAAATTATACACCCTGTTATACAAATAATATAACAAATAGCCTACAGGAAAAGCTAGAGATTCATATAGAAATAGACCCATATTTGAGGTATAGATTTTCTTTTCCTGTTTCACTAGCAGAACTATCAGGGGCTTTTCTGGATGTTTGATTTGCTGCTCCTGGGTCCCACATAACATGTACCAGACAAAGGACAAGGAGACTCACTTTACAACAAAAGAGGTGTGAAGGCAAGCATGTGACCATGAGGTCCACTAGTGGTATCACATGCCACACTATCAGCTGCTGCTGGGACAGTGCTAGAGTGGCCGGTTAAACAACACACAGCATGTTAAGAGTCAGTATTTGCAAAGATAGGGAACCATCAAGATGAAGGATACACATTGAATCAAGCACCTTTATATGGTGCTCGGTCTCCAGCAGGAAGAATGCATGGGTCAGAGAACCAGAGGGTGAGGGCAGAAGTGGCCCTGTTTATTCCCACTCTCAGAGATGCCCCTGGGGAGCTTGTGTTTCAAATTCCTGCATCTTCAGACTCTATGGGTTTAGAGGTTCCGTTTCCCAAAGGGGAAACACTCTGCCAGGTGACACCACAAGAGTCCCATTAAATTAAAAGCTCTGACTACTGGCTAGGTGTTGAAGCTCCTTGTGTCAAAGAGTCTGCTGGGAAGATGAGGAGTCACCAACCTGGCAGATGAAATTGACATTGGTCAGTGAAAGGAGATAGGTTCTCCCTCGCTTCGTTGTAACTATAAGTGGATATGTGCAACAACCCAGGAAGGAAGAGGGCATGATTATCAAGGTGAAGGTCATACCACCAAGTAATCCCATAAGGCCTGCTGAGGTGAAAAGTGCCTGGCAGTGCAATTGTGGGCATCTCTGAAGGGCCATGATAGCACCAGGGCTCCCTGCCAGGTTGGCCAAGACTGTTACTAGGGCTGTGGAACACTCTGACATCTCCCTCTGCTAACTCCTGTTGCAGCCCCTTCCTTCTCATAGGTGTTAATCCCAGGGGTCTTCCTGAGTAGATATCCTGCATGCCAAGGCCCACCTCAGAGTTTGCTCCCCAACAATCTAGGACACCATCCTAGACCAAGATGCCATCTTCTCTCTCCTAGACCACATAAACAGGCCACTGCTTCTTTTCTCACACCACTGACTCTAGTCTACACACAGCAGCCAGAATGATCACTGTATAGTACGTGTGAGATCACAACACTCCTCTGTTAAAAACTTTCCAAAGGCTTCCTGCCACATTCAGAATAAAACCCAACTTTTTGTGATGGCCCTTCAAAGCTCTACATGATCTGACCCATGCCTACCTCTCTTGTTTTGGCTCCAACTTCATTCCCTATGAACCTCCAAATCATTCTATCTGTTTCTCCTTGCCCTACCCCAAATGCCACACCTCTTCCCTGACACACACACACAATGAGTGTGTGAGATAAGTCTATCCTCAAGGTCTTTTACCTTCAAGGTCTTTGCAGGACTTTTTTGCACATATATATTATTTTACATTTTTGGCTTTTTTTCCCCAATTTTTTCTGTAGTTTTTTTTCTTTTCTTTTCTTCCTCTATTGTTATTGTTGATTTTGTTTGTTTTGGTGTGGTTGTATTTTTACTTTTTCATTTTTACTGTTATCAATAGCAAGGGTTTTCCATTTTTGTTGCAGATTTTCAGTTCCTTTGATTCCTTCTTTCTTTTCTGTTTCTCTCCTTTTTCTCTCTTTTGGTAGAGATTTTTCTACTTTTCTCATATTTCCCACATAAATTTCTCATACAACAGCTAAGATATCCCTTTTGTTTCTTTAACTTATATAATTGCATTTTTAATTTTAATTATCTATTTTAAAGATTTATTTTTATTTTTTTCTCTTCTCTGAGGGCTCAGGGCTGGCACAGCATTGATGTGGTTCTAGTAGGCCACAAGCTCATCATCTGGGGTGCCCTTCTAGTGTTGGCATTTGCAAAAAAGGTATTGATAGATCCCCACTGAACCATACTGCTGATTTCCTTCTATATTTGGCAGAGGTGGGGTCTTGCTTTTGCCTAGGCTAGTAAGGAGCATCTGATTTTGAGGAACTCACCCAGCTCAGCCAACCAGAGTCTTAAAGCTGCATGTGTAGTTAAAAGCACCCTGCTGAATGCCACTATTTCTCCTGACACATTCTCTCTTACTGTCTTTTTTCTCTCCTTTTCTTCAATTCTTTCCTTCCAACCCCCCTCTTATTTTTCCTCCTTATCTTTTTCTTTTCTTTCTCCCTGCTTTCTCTTCACTCTTATTTTCTTTTTGGCCTTATACCAAAAGGCCACTTCAACACCTAAGCTCTGAGACAAGGTAATTTAAAATGAAGGAGGTGGTGAGAAGTAGGGGAAGAAAGTGAACAAGAAGTAAACACATACGAGGAAAAACCAACAGAAATTTCTGACAACAAGAAAAACCAGAAGAGAGCAACTCCCCCAAGGGATCATGAAGAAGCTAATACAGAGGATTCCACCTATAAAAAATTAAAGAAATGACAGAAAGGGAATTTAAAATATTTATGGCAAAAAAAAAAAAGGGAATTGATGAGAAACTGGAAAAACAGAACCAAAAACTGAATGATCTGAAGAATATAGAAAAAAATGGTAGAGCTGAAGGACATAAAGGAATCAATCAAAGAACTTAAAGATGCAGTAGAAAGTATCAATAACAGATTATACAATGAAGAAGAAAGAATCTCAGAGCTAGAGGATAGACCCCTTGAGCTAAAGTAGTAGAAAAGAAGCTAAAGAGGTAGAAGAGAGAGAAAACAGAACATTTGCCCAGAGAATTATAGGACTTCATGAAACATTCAAACACATGAATTATAGGTATTCCTATAGGGGAAGAAGAACATCCAAAAGGAAAAGAAGCCCTCCTGGAGGAAATCATAAATGAAATCTGGGTTATCTCCACACAAATAGAGAATCTCCAAGATACATTGTAACGGACCTTTCCAAAGTCAAAATGAAAGAAAATTCTGCCAGTGGCCAAGAGTCAGCACCAATTGCCCTGCAGTGGCAGAGCCATCAGGATGATAGCAGACTCCTCAGGTCAAACTTTCCAAGCCAAAGAGCGGGTGGAGCAAGATGGCTGACTGGAAGCAGCTTCCAAAAGAGGCTCCTGCCCAAAAGGAAAGATAACCTCCAGAAATTTCCCAATTAAGCTGAAGACTGGGAGCCCAGCCGAGAGAGAGAAGTGATAACTGCAGGTCACCTCTGCTGAGGCAAGCTGTGACTCCAAGAAAGCAAGCTTCAGGTACAAAATGCATCAGAAAGGAAAAGTGTCTGTCCCCTCCCCCAAGAAAGCTGTGGGTTTTTTGTTTTTCTGTTTCCTTTCTTCCTTCTCTTCATTTGTTCTTGAGGGTTTTCTACAGACAAGTGATGAACTGTGGACCTCTTGTCTCACCCCATAGAAGAGTGCTGTGGGAAGTGGGGTCTGCTTCCTTAGAGTGACCCTGCTATGACTCTGAACACTCTATTGCTAGGCAGAAAAACTGAACTAAAGTTTTCCCCACCATTCTGAATTTACAGTACACCCTTCCCCCATACCTGAAGAACCAGAAACCTAACCCCTGCTGAGACTGAGGGAGGAGGTTCTTGAACAGCACCACCACCCCCCAGGCTGCCGGACCAAGTACCCCACCAGCAAAAGACTCCAGGGGGCCACAGCGAGCCTCCCTTCCTCCAGCCAGGGACTCCGCTGGTGACAGAGCAGCTCCGCAACCTGTGACCCCCCCGGCCTCCACAGGTCCACCTCTGGCAAGAGACACCCCTGGTGACCACGTGGGCCATGCCCCACACCCACAGGGCCTCAGCAGGCCCACACCTGGCCAGGAACTACACCAGCGACCGCCAGGTCTCTACAGGCCCACCCCTGGCCAGGAATTCCACTGGCAACCATGCAGCACTGTGCTCCACACCCGCCAGACCTCTGCAGGCCTGCCTCTGACCAGGGACTCCACCTGTGACCCCCAAGGCCCACACCCTATACCCGCCAGGCCTCTGCAGGTCCTCCCCTGGCCAAGGACTCCCCTTGCTACTGCTCAGCCCCACACCCCCAAGCCCAGCAGGCCTCCGCAGGCCCACCTTTGGCCAAGGAATCCACTGGCGACCATGTGGCTCCACACACCATGCCTGCCAGGCCTCAGCATGCCTGCCTCCAGCCAGGGACTCCAGGAGCTACGTAACCTGCGTCCTCCCTCCCATACCCTCACTGCCTCTGCACCACCCTGCCCGTATGCCCAGGAACTCTGGAAGCCGCAGGACTGGGGCCCTCCCTGCCACTGCGTGGAGCCCTCTTCCTGGCCAGAGACTGCTGGAGTGTGGGCTCTCTTTGCCTAAGTCACTTGGTGCCTGGCACTCCCAGAACCGTGTGCACCATCCCCTGCCCTGCTGCTGGATCAGGGGGTGCCACACTCCGGAGCTGCTCCCGGAGCCAGAAGTCTTTCTTTATGGCTGCATAATATTCCATGGCGTACAAATACCACAATTTATTATTAATCCATTCATGAGTTGAGGGGCACTTGGGTTTTTAGTGATCAAAACAGCATGGTACTGGCACAAAAACAGAGAGATAGATGTATGGAACAGAATAAAGAACCAAGAAATGAACTCAGCTACTTACCATTACTTGATACTTGACAAACCAATTAAAAACACTCAATGGGGAAAAGATTCCCTATTTAACAAACGGTGCTCGGTGAACTGGCTGGCGACCTGTAGAAGACTGAAACTAGACCCATACCTTTTACCCTTAACTAAGATAGACTCTCACTGGATTAAAGATCTAAACTTAAGACATGAAACTATAAAAGTACTAGAAGAAAGTGCAGGGAAAACTCTTGAAGGAATTGGCCTGGGTGAATATTCTATGCGGCGGACCCCCAGGCAATGGAATCTGCATCCAAGATACACTACTGGGACCTGATGAAACTAAAAAGCTTCTGCACAGCCAAGAACACAGTAAGTAGAGCAAGCAGAGCCCTCAGAATGGGAGAAGATATTTGCAGGATATGTCTCTGACAAAGGTTTAATAACCAGAATCCACTGTGAACTCAAATGTATTAGCAAGAAAAGAACAAGTGATCCCATCTCAGGCTGGGCAAGGGACTTGAAGAGAAACTTCTCTAAAGAAGACAGGTGCATGGCCTACAGACATGAAAAAATGCTCACCATCCTTAATCATCAGAGAAATGCAAATCAAAACTACTTTGAGATATCATCTAACTCCAGTAAGACTAGCCCACATCACAAAATCCCAAAACCAGAGATGTTGGCATGGATGTGGAGAAAAGGGAACACTTCTAAACTGCTGGTGGGAATGCCAACTAATACTGTCCTTTTGGAAAGATGTTTGGAGAATACTTAGAGATCTAAAAATAGATCCGCCATTCGATCCTATAATTCCTCTACTAGGTATATTTCCAGAAGACCAAAAAATGCATTATAACAAAGATTTGTACCTGAATGTTTATTGCGGCCCAATTCGTAATTGCTAAGTCATGGAAAATACCCAAGTGACCATTAACTCATGAATGGATTAATAAATTGTAGTATTTGTACACCATGGAATATTATGCAGCCATAAAGAAAGATGGAGACTATACCTCTTTCACGTTTACATGGATGTAGCTGGAAAACATTCTTCTTAGCAAAGTATCCCAAGAATGGAAGAAAAAGTACCCAATGTACTCAGGCCTAATATGAAACTAATTTATAGCTTTCATATGAAGGCTATAATCCAATCTCAGTACAAGAATATGGGGAAGAGGGTAAGGGAGGGGAAGGGAGGGGGAGGAAGGGAGGAGGGAGGGTTATTGGTGGGTCCACACCTAGGATGCATCTTAGAAGGGTACAGGTGAGGTTTACCAAGTGTAGAGTATAAGGGTTTGAACACAATAACTAAGAAAATGCCATGAAGGCTATGTTAACCAGTTCAGTGAAAATATTTCAGACTGTAAACAGAACCAGCTCATTGTACCCCATGATTGCATTATTGTACACAGCTATGATTTAATTAAAAAAATAAATAAATAAAGACCATATGGTTATCTCAATTGATGCAGAAAAAACTTTTGATAATATCCAGCATCCTTTCATGATCAGGTCACTTAAAAAAATTGATATAGAAGGGACAGTTCTTAAACTAATAGAGGCCGTCTACAGCAAACCCACAGCCAATATCATATTGAATGGAGTTAAATTGAAACCAGCATTACTATTTGTATTAGTTGTCTACTGCTGTGTAATGAATAAACTCCAAAATTAGTAGCCTTAAACAACAAACATTTGTTATACAATTTCTGAGGGTTAGGAATCTGGGAGTAGCTTGGCTGAATGATTCTGGCTCAGTCAGACTGTTGGCTAGGATTGCTTGCAGTCTAGACTTGCCTGGGCCTGTTTCCGAGGTCACTCACGTAGCTCTTGTTAAGAGGCATCAGTTCCTCCCCATGGACTCCTCCATAGGATTACTTAAAACTTAGCTTCCCCCCCAAATTAGTGACATTATGGGGGAGGGCAGAGAGGGGAGAGAGAAGGGAGGGAATGAACTGGAAACTGCAGAGCTTCCTAAAACTTAATGACAAATGACATACCATCACTTCTGGTGTATGTTACAGTATGGGTGGTTATTTAGACACAAGACTGTGAATACCATGAGGTAGGGATTTTATTAATTTATTTTTTGTTCCTGTCCTCAAGTAGCAAAGAAAATTCAGGAGACAAGAGATAAGTGCTTTAGGAGTAGTGCTTCATATAAGATTGGAAGTACAGGATTATGGAAGATTAGGAATACTATTTATGGGAAAAAACGTGGATCAGAAAGGAGCGAAAGTAAAGAGATGAAACACTGGAAATACCTCCTCCCTTAGTTGCTACCTAGCAATGAAGGGGCATACTCCCTTTTATATTCAGTACAATTCAGTAACAACTGAATTGATTGCCTGTACGTAGAAGATTGGATTTCATGGTGTTTTTTTTTTTTTTTTCCAGTTCAAGGATGAACTTTGTTTCAGTTACAAAAAAGGATGAGTTTTTAGACTAGCGCAGACTAAAGTACAGAGGCATTATCATAAAGGATAATAGGATGGCTATTTTAATAAATGAAACTTCCATAGAATTCTGGAGGCATATTGAATTAGATGGAATCAGTTATATCTAATTCTCCTTTAACCACAGTCTTAAATAATTTAATTTCTATACCAACTGGGCAAAATCTGTCTGTGGAAATTTTACATGTATCCAATTTTACCATCTGTCTTTTTTTTTTTTTTCATTTTAAACATATACAAGACACAAAATACTACCTAAGCAAAACCATATACCTACCATCCTTATATATGGAAGTCAATATTTTGCCATATTTACTTAAGATCTTTCAATCTCTATTTCTTCTCTTTTTTCTCTTCCTTTATTTCTCTTTTGCTCTCTCTCATTTAGTGTTCTTACTAGATAGTTTATTCTGAAGAGTTGTCCTGAAAGGTCTTAAATTTGCTTATTGCATCTCTGTGATATTGTTACATATGTTCCTCTATACTGCCTCTAAATTGTTAGTTATGTTTAGAAGTTTTATAAGATTAAGGTTGAATTTATTTGTTGCAGAACAATAAGTGGTATTAACTCATTCCTTTTAACTAATACAGTGGTCTTATTTGATATCTTGTTCAGATTGGGATACAGCACCTCTTCTGGGTAGAAAAATTAGGAAAAGGTACTCATTTTAGGCGGGAGATTTAGAAAAGGGGACTTACTACATGTTATTAATTTCTAATTTTATGCTATTGTAGTAAGAGAACATATTCTATAAAATTTAAATCTTTTGAAATTTTCTAAAAACTTATTTATGGTCCAGCATATAGCCTGTCTTTGTATATTTGAAAAGAATATGTATTCTGTGGCTGTTGGGTATAGTATATTATAAATGTCAATTAAGTCAACTTTGTTGATAGTGTTATTCTGATCTTCTATATCTGTAATGTTAATAATTTATTTTATCTACTCATAAATTACTCATGAATGTGGATTTGTCAGTTTCTTTAGTTTTGTCTTCATTTATTTTGGCACTCTTGTTATATACATATTTAGGATTGTTGTGCCTTCCTGATTAATTTCTCCTTTTATTGTTGTGAAATGACTTCACAACATCTTTGCCTACTGTGATATTCTTTGTCTAATATTAATAGAACTGTCAGCTTTCTTATGCCTACTGTTAGGTAGTGTATCTTTTCCATCCTTTTAGTTTCAACCGATGTGTGTCTTGTCTCTGGTAGACTGCAAATGGATGGGTCTTGCCATTTATCTAGTCTGTTAATCTTTGCCTTTTAATTGGTGTGTTCATCCATTTATATCTAATTATTGATATTGTTGCATTTAGGTCTACTTATCTCTTTGGTTTTTTGTTCTTGCTCTTTCTTGCTGTGTTTTGAATTAATTTGATATATTTAAGTATTGGCCTATTAGCAAATAGCTCTTTATTGTTATTATTCTTACTATTTTTAGTGGTTTCTCTGGGTATGTTTTACTTCTATATTTGATGAGTGTTGTTATTTTCATTTTAAACGTTTAGTTGTCTTTAAGGAATGTAGGTTTTTCTTTTTCCAGATAGGTGTCTCGCTCTGCAGTTCAGACTAAAGTGCAGAGGCATTATCATAGCTCACTGCAACCTCAGATTCTTTGCTCTAGCTTCAGCCTCCACAGAGCTGGGACTGCAGGTGTGTGTGCCACCATGTCTGGATCATTTTTTTTATTTTGTAGAGCTAGGGTCTCACCATGTTGCTCAGGATGGTCTCCAACTCCTGGCCTTTTGCATCTGGCCCTTTATTTCTTTTTATTGCTGATTACTATTTTGTTGTATGGATATACCACATTTTATCTCTCCATCAGTTAAAGAACATTTCTACTTTTTTGCTATTGGGAATAATGCTACTGTTAACATTAGTGTACAAGGTTTTGCATGGACAAATGTTTTTATTTCTTTCAGATTATCTGCTTAAGAGTAGGATTATTGGATCCTATGGTAATTCTGTTTAACTATTTGAGGAGCCGTCAGACTCTTTTCCAAAGTGGCTGTACCATTTTACATTTGTTTTTTTTTTTCCAAGACAGAATTTCATTATGTCGCCCTCGGTAGAGTGCTGTGGCGTCACAACTCCCAGCAACCTCAAACTCCTGGGCTTAAGCCATTTTCTTGCTTCAGCCTCCCAAGTAGCTGGGACTAAAGGTGCCCACCACAACTCCCGGCTAACCATTTTACATTCCTTTCAGGACTGAAGGAAGGTTCAATTTTCTTTACGTAGTTGATAACACTTGTTATTAATAATCTTTGATTATCGCCATGCTAGTGGATATGATATGGTAAATACAGTCTAGGCTTTTACATTTACTTTACTTATTTACCGTCTTTGGTGTCTTTCTTCCTTCCTTTGATTTTATAGTTGTATAGGCCATACCTGGGTTACGAATGAGATAGGTCCTGTAGATGTGTTCTTAAGTTGAGTTTGTATGTAATTTGGAACCGGTACTTTACCTATTACCTGTAATAGTCTTTCTTCCTAAGTGTGGGTTGTATGTCAGTCAGGTGTTTGTAACTTGGGGACTGCCTGTATTGATTTCTTTCTGCCTGCCTGAAGAATATTCTTTGGCATTTTTTTAGTATAGGTCTGTTGGTGAAGAATGCACTCAGATTTTGTTTATTAAAAAGTGTCTTTATTTTCACTGTTTGAAGGAGATTTTTGCTGAGTATAGAATTATGAGTTCAAGTTTCTTTCATCACTTAAAAGATATACTTTCATTGTTTTGAGAAGTTAACTTTACTCATATTTTTTCTCCCTATTTTTTAGGTTATATACCTTCCTTTGTTCTGTCTTCAGATTCACTCATGCAGTTTCCAATTTTCTGTTAAACCTAGTCAGACTTTTCATTTGTTATTGTTCTTTTTGTTCTAAAGTTTCCATCTTGGTTTTCTTCTGTTCTCTGGTGAGATTTCCTAACTGTACACTCATCAAGATCAGATTTTCCTTTAGTTCTTTGAATATATTTTCTTTTATTTTTTGAACATACTTTGCATTCCTTCAAAATATTTATAATTGCTAATTGTAAGGTTTCTGTCTGTTAGATCCCCTATCTTGGCTGTCTCAGGGTTACTTTCTATTGACTGGTTTTTTTTTTTTTTTTGGACCACGGGTCATATTTTTGTGTTATTTTAAATGTAATTTTTTTGCATATTTAGTACTTTGTAATTGTAGGTGGTGACAATTGTTTCTTTTTGTAGTTCCAACCCCACAAAATGGTTTTGTCCAAATGAACCACTGAAGGGAATGATCTCAAGTAAATATTCGTCTTTTTAGAAAAGTAGAACGTGTTGTCTGATGTGGCTCTCAGGCTTAGGTTGGAAGCTTGTGCCAGAGTATAGGCTACAAAGTGCCATTTCTTTTCTTTTTCTTTTTTCCAAAGTGCCATTTCTTTTTATCAAAAGGATTGATAAGAAATTTGCAGACTCATTAATTTTAAATTGGAAGGAGCTTAGTAAGCCTCTTTCTAGCTGTATTCCGTGTCTACGCCTTCTTTAATGGGTGGGGAAACTGAAGCCCCTCAAAGGGGTACGTGGTTGCATAGCCCACCTGGCTATCTCCTATCTCTTTTTGTATAAATCCAGATTAGAAATTATTTAGTTAAATTTTGATCACATGTATGCTAAATAAAATTCTTATTAATGTAATATAACTGGATTAGACTCAAGCCCATTTTACGCATAAAGCAAAAAAGTACTGTGGCATCAATTTGATTATTTGATCTACTTAGAACACTTTTCTCTTTATACTGTAGTTTTGGCATGCTAACTTAAAATAAAAAACAACTTTAAACATTCTATAATCTGTTTTTGCCAATTCTGTATTTTGATTGACGAAATATAAACTGTGTCATAATACATAGTTTTTGAGATATAATCCGATGTCAATTTGGAAGCCTAAATGAATTGTATTGTTTATGCAGTAAAATGACTTATTTTGTAGTATTTTTATTTTTGATATTTTTTATATTGTGTATCAAGAAACATACATTATGTATGTGTACAAGCAAATATATATATTGTCTACAAAAAGACAAGAAAATATAAAATTTAACAGATTTTGTTAGAAATGTTTTGAAGTTTTAGGTTTTCCTTTCATTTACTAAGTTGGAATATGCAAAAAACAATTTTGAGATGAAGACAGATGATTATATACTTTACTCAATTTCTTTTTTAGAACACAAATAGGAAAGTGGCTATATCATTGAAAATTAATGAGAACTCCATCAATACGGTGCAGTGTCTCCGCATCACTGGTTTATATATATTTAATGAGCCTGCTATTCTAGTTTCAGGTAACTGAAGCAAACTGCATCTAACATTAACTCTGATTTACTTAGAAACAGTTCATCTCATTAAAATATAAATGTCTTGAAATCTACTAATGTTAAGTATAATATTTTCATAAATAATTCTACAGTGTTTACTTTTTGGCTATAACCAGTTTTTCTTTTAAACAAACCAAGCAACATTTTGATATTGTTTCAGATAATGTTACCAAAATATGTTTTATTTGACCTTTGCTATTGATCTAGAGTGAGTTTATAATAGAAGATATTGGGGGGGGGAAGCTTTAAAAAGTAATAGGATTGGTGAAGTGTCACATGACAGATGCTATATTTTTGAGCTCTACTGGCGCATATATGATATCAGGACCATTTAAGGGCCTATTTTTATACTGCTTTGCATTAGAAATCACATTTAACATGTGCATTTTAGTTTTAGTTTTAAGATAGTTTTGTTAAGATGTTTATTTTGTTTTCTTGAAAAACTAGCAGAGGATAATATTGGAATACATTTTGACAAAAGAAAAAATTGTACATAATACTTTTACAGAGGAGTTATTTTAATTTTAATCTTCTGATTCTTATGTATGTGTACTTACTTAAATGAGCAATTAGAAATAAATTCTATATAATGTGTGATGTTTTTATGAGTCAGGAATTTGTTGAGATAAATATTTTCTAAAAGTGCTAATGTTTAATGCTAATTAAATGAATACCTAATTGGTATCTTAAAAGCAATTATTTTTAATATATACTATTAGCAGATACAAATTATCCATATTTGCTCTATACCCAATTATTGGTAGCAAAAATACTGAGTTTCTTTAAACTGAGGCTGATAAAATTAAAGACAGAAACCTACTCTTAAGGTAGTTTAAATATATTTCTGACATTTAAAATGTAACATGATTCAGTAGATGGTTCTTTCTCCATTTTTCAGAATATGAAAGTCTTATTTCTCATAATTGTATCTGTCACACTCATTAATATTTAATTAGTGCAAAAACATACACTTTATGTAGTAGGAATGGTGTCAATAAATTATCACAGTGTAAGTTTAATGCTTTTAATTTCTCTTTGAGAAACATATTGTGTCTTTTGTTTGTATTATGTATTTTGGATTTATATGATTTGGAATTGGAATACAAAGTAAAATTTATATATTACATCTGGAAGTTAATATGTAACCTATTAGAAATTATTAAAAACATATGGCCAAAGTGGATTAATAAATACCTCACAGAGGACATTTATGTATGTATCTAAATACCAGTTTTTTCCCCTACCAAAAGGTAGAACCGGTACTTCTTGATTATATTGTGTATGTATCCTCAATTGCTGTATTCATTTGTGTTTTTTTTTTCCTTTTTTTTTGAGACAGGGTCTCATTCTGTCACCTAGGCTAGAGTGTACCTTGGGCATCATAGCACACTGCTACCTCAAGCTCCTGGGCTTAAGGGATCCTCTGCTTCAGCTTTCTGAGTAGCTGGGATTATAGAATTTCCTCACCACTCCTGGCTAATTTTTCTATCTTATTGTAGAGATGGGGTCTTGCTTTTGCTCAGGCTGGTCTTGAATTTCTGGCCTCAAGAGATCCTCTTGCCTTGGCCTCCCAAAGTGCTGGGATTACAGGCATGCGCTACCACACCCAGCCTTATTTTATGGGTTTTTGATTTCTAGATTGTTTACAGAGAGAGACATTTGGTATAGTGGTTAAAGAATCAATTTTGGAATCAAAGAAGCTTGAGTAAAATTCTGTGCTACTGCTGACTGGCTGTGGGACTTTCAGAAAACCTTTCCGAACATTAGATTCCTAAATCTTTTTTTTTTGAGACAGAGTCTCACTATGTTGCCATTTGCCCTCAGTAGAGTGTCATGGTGTCACAGCTCACAGCAACCTCAAACTCTTGGGTTTAAGTGATTATCTTACCTCATCCTCCCAAGTGGTTGGGACTACAAGCACCCAACACAATGCCTGGTTATTATTATTTTTTATTGTAGTTGTCATTGTTGTTTAGCAGGCCCAGGCCAGGCTTGAACCTGCCAGCCCTGGTGTATGTGGCTGGTGTGGTAACCACTAAGCTACGGGTGCTGCGCCAGATTGCTAAATCTCTTAAATAGTGATAAAAATACTACCTACTTTATAGGGTGGTTATGAAGATTAAATAAATGGCAGCTTGTACAAGGTTGTGTCTGGCAACATAGCAGCTTATATTTAGGGCACATGCTATGATTATTATTAATAGTAGTAGTGTCACTCTTAAGTGCTATATAATGTTTCTTTGTCAAGTATTATAAATTTTTTGTAGTAATAGAGAATTTTAAGTGCATTGAGGGTACTGGTCAAGCAGATGTAATCACAGATAGCAATTTCTGTGTATGTGCCCTTTCTTTTTTTTAGATTAAAGACAAATGGGATTGTGCTATGTGAAATTATCTGCAATTTAGCTTACTCACATAACAGTATATCTTGTATAATTTCTCATGTTAGAGCGTATATATCTACATCATTTTTTATTACCACAGAGTATGCCATCTTTTGAAAACACCTTAATTATTTAAGCTGTTATATGTTAATGGAAATTTTGGTTGCTTCCAGGTGTTTAATAGTTTTCTAGTATACGTGCATATTTTTGAATGTATGTTGAGTACTACGTATATCTCTAAGATCATTTTCTAAAAGTAGAGTGCGTATTACTGACTTTGTTTTTTTCAGCTTTATTAAGGTATAATTGAAGTTCGTAAACTGCACATATTTAAAGTACATACACTTTAAGTTTAAATTTAATCTGTTTTGATATATTTACACACTCATGAAACCATCACAACTAGATAAATATTTCTGTCATTTCGGGTAATTTCCTTGTACCTTTTTGTAATTCATTCTTTCCTCCACCCCCATCCCTAGACAACAACTGATTTGCTTTCTCTCAGTAATTGGTTTGCTTTTGCTATAATTTTATGTAGAGTCATGTAGTAGGTAATCTTTTGCTTGGCTTCTTTCATTCAGCTGAATTGTTTGTGATTCATCTATGTTGTGTGTATCAACAGTTTATTCCTCTTTGTTGCTAAGTAATGTTTTATTATATAGATATACCACAGTTTTTCTGTTTACCAGTTAATAGACATTTGGCTTGTTTCCAGTTGTTAGCTATTATGTAAGGGTTGCTGTGAAGTTTACTGTAAAAGTCTTTGTGTAGATGTATGTTTTTGTTTGTTGTGAGTAAATAAGTGGAATGGTTGGGTTGTATTGTAGGCACATGTTTAACTTTTTAAGTTTTTTTTTTTTTTTTTTGAGACAGTCTCAGGCTGTTGCCCTGGGTAGAGTGCGGTGGCATCACAGCTCACAGCAACCTCAAATTCTTGGGCTTAAGCGATTCTCTTGCCTCAGCCTCCCAAGTAGCTGAGACTATAGGCACCCGCCACCAATGCCTGGCTATTTTTTTTGTTACAGCTGTCATTGTTGTTTTAGCTGGTCCAGGCTGGGTTTGAACCCACCAGCCTTGCTGTATGTGGCCGGTGCCTTATCCACTGAGCTACAGGCCCACATTTTAAGTTTTAGTTTTAGATTTTTACATTTAGGACTGTGGTGCATATTGAGTTAATTTTAATGTACAGTGTCAGGTCAGAGTCAATTTTTTTTCCTCCTACAAGAATATCTAGTCAATCCAGCACCATTTATTGAAAACAATTTTCTTTTTCCCATTAGATTGCCTTTGTATTTTTGTCAGAAATCAGTTGACCAAATAAATGTAGGCCTGTTTCTGAATCCACTGTTCTGTTTTGTACAAACTATTTTGATTAATGTACCTATGTGGTAAGTCTTGAAGTAAGGCAGTAGATGTCCTTTAACTTTGTTTTTTATTTTATGAGTTGCTTAATTTTGCTCAGCAATATTTCATTGTTTTCAATGTAGAGTTTGTGGATGTTTTTGATCAGACTTATTCTTAAGTAATTTAAAGTTTTTGGTTTTATTATAAATGGTATTTTTTAAAAGTTCACTTTCACTTACTTGCTGCTAATATTATAAGAATACAATTTTTATTTATTTATTTTTTGAGACAGGGTTTTATTCTGTTGCCCTCACTAGAGTGCTGTGGCATCAGCCCAGCTCACACAACCTCAAACTCCTGGGTTCAAGTGTTCTTCCTGCCTCTGCCTCCTGAGCAGCTGGGACTATAGGTCCTTGCCACAATGCCTAGTTAATGTTTTCTATTTTTTTTGTAGAGACTGGGTCTCGCTTCGCTCAGGCTGGTTTCGAACTCCTAAGCTCAAGGGATACTCCTGCCTTGGCCTCCTGAAGTGCTGGAATTATAGACATGAACCACTGTGACTGACCTGTTTAAATATTTTTAGTGCATTTATTATGTATATTTCTTTTCTATAAATGCCCTGTTCATTTTCCTTATTTTTTCTATTGGGTTGCTTGTTTTTATATTACTGATTTGTAATAATATTTTGACCTTAAGGAAATTAGTACTTTGTCATATGTACTCCAAAACATTTTCAGTTTACCTCTGAATTGCTTATGGCTGACTTTTATTTATTTTTTAGTTTTTTGAGACAGATTCATACTCTATTGCCCCAGGGTAGAGTACCGTGTCATCAACCTGGCTCACTGCAACCTCAAACTCCTGGGTCCAAATGATCCTCTTGCTTCAGTCTCCCCAGTAGCTGGGACTATGGGGGCTCATCACAATGCCTGGCTAATTTTTTTATTTTTAGTAAAGGTAGGGTCTTGCTTTTGCTCAGTCTGGTCTGGAACTCCTGAGCTCAAATAGTCCTCCTGCCTTGGCCTCCTAGCGTGCTAGGATTATAGGTGGGAGCTGTGCCTAGCCTCACTTTATTATTTTGTTTTTTAGAGATGGAGTTTTGCTCTGTCACCCAGGCTTGAGTGCAGTGGCTCAATCATAATTCACTGCAGCATTAATCTTTAGGGCTCCCAATTGATCCTCCTGCCTCAGCCTCCAGAGTAGCTGGGACTATAGCATGCAACCCCATACCCAGCTAATTAAAAAAAAATTTCTTTTTTTAAAGAGATGAGATCTTGCTGTGTTGCCCAGGCTGGTCTTAAATTTCCGGACTTAAATGACCCTCCTGCCTTAGCCTCCAGAGTCCCTGGGATTACAGATGTGAGTTCAGCCACCATGCCCAGCTGCTATGGCCGACTTCTTAGATGGCGCCTGTCACATGTCACTTCTGACACTTCTTGCCAGGGCCCTTGACTAGCCAGGTCTCAACCAGGCTTAAGGAGGTTCCGGACGGGGACCGCTAAGTTCCCTTGCTCAGGTTCAGTTTCTCTTAGGTGCCTGAGGACTATCTACTTTAGCTGGAGAGAGAGAGAGAGAGAAAGAGAGTGTGAGTCTTAGAGAGAGTAAAGCAGTCTTCTTAGAAAGATAGATCTTAGTCTTTAGCAGAGCTTTGTAATCTTCAGCAGAGAGACGCCGTGCTGGCGTTCTGCAGGCAGGAGAGGAGACAGAGTCAGAGTAAACGGGTCCGTGATAGAATGCGCACGTTCCTTGACTGCTCTCTCCTCCAGCCTAATATAAGGCTAATCTTGTGCTTCTCAACACCACAGGTGGAGAGACTGCCAGTTCACCACTGCTCTCATCTCGCGAGCTCTCATTCTTGTTAGGAGAGCTAAATCCATCTCTATGCCCTTTCCACCCCGGTGTTCCATAATTGAGCTATACAGGTATTTCTAATAAGTCTCACGCCCCCTAGCCATAGGCTATATGGGCTGCAACAGGCGCCTGTTGCCATGAAAAGAAAGTTTTGGAGATTAAAAAAACACTTTGGATAATATGGTTTTCATTCTTGGTATCTTATTTTGCAAGAAACTTTCTTACTCCACCATTTAACTAAGTGCCTTAAAACAACACACATTTATTATGTCACAGTTCTTGTGGGGTAAGAATTTGGGAATGGCTTAGCTAGTGGTTCAGGCTGTCTCATGAGATTGCAGTCAGGATTCGGCTGGGGCTGTCGTCATTTTAAGACTTGACTGTGGCTGGAGGATAGGTAGGTGATCCTTGAACAACATGGGCTTGAACTATGCGGGTCCACTTTTACCTAATGCAGATCAGAAATACACAGTATTGGCAGGATATGGTGTATACTGAGGGCCAGCTACTTCCAGCCTCACTCATGTGTTCTGTGTGAGGAGTTCTCTGTTCTTTACTGTTTGTTGTCTTAGTTCTCTGTCATATGGGTCTCTCCTAAAGGTTTCTTTAATGTCCTTATAGCATGGTGACTTTTTTCCCTACGGTGAGTGATTCTAGGGAGATAAACAGAAGCTACAATGTCTTTTATGGTCTAGCTTTGGAAGTCAGACACCATCACTTCCGTCATGTTCTGTTAGTTTGAGTCCTAAATATAGCTTACGTTCAGGGGGAAGGGAATTAGCTTTCACCTTTTAATGAGAGCAGTAGTAAAGAATTTGTGGACATATTAAAAAAACCGCATCAACCAGTTATGTTTATGTTCATCACTGGTATAGGCCAAGTCCAGTTCCTAATGATCTCTTTGTCCTGTTTATACACTTGTGTAATTTGCCCCACAATATATTAAGGTTGCTTGTATGATCAGTAGCATATGGTAGAAGTGATGGTTTTTCATTTTCAAGGCTGGGTCTTTAAAAAATGCTCTGTGGCTTTCTCTTTGGTTACTTTCTTCTTGGGCAACTTGCTCTCAGTTTCTGTATTGTCAGCAGCATTGTGAAGGCCTATGTGGTGAAGAACTGAGGCCTCTTGCCAACAGCCATGTGTGTGAGCCATCTTAGAATTTTTCTCCAGACCCAGTCTTGTCTTCAGATGACTGTGCTTTCTGTTGACATCTTGGCAAATAAGCTGCAGTCTCCTGGATTCCTGACACTCACAAACTTTTTGTGAGTTAATAAATTTTTTATTGTTTTAAGCTGCCTAGTTTGGGGGTGTTTTGTTGTGTGGCCACAGATAACAAATACAATCCCCTCACCTTTATTAAAACAAAAAGCACGTGCTGGACATGGTAGCACCTTTAATGCCAGCTACCATGGAGGTTGAGGCGAGAGGATAACTTGAGCCAGAAGTTCAAGATAAGCCTGAGCAATATAGTGAGACTGCATCACAAAAAACAGAAACAAAAAGGGCGGCGCCTGTGGCTCAAAGGATTAGGGCGCTGGCCCCATATACCAGAGGTGGTGGGTTCAAACCCAGCTCCAGCCAAAAACTGAAAAAAACAAAACAAAACACAACAAAAAAATGGAAACAAAAAGCACATTGCCATAATTTGTACATATATTAGGGATTTTACTTTATTTTGTTTTGTTTTGTTTTTTGTTTAGCAGGCCTGGGCCAGGCTTGAACCTACCATTCCTGGTGCACAGGGCTGGCTTTTTTTTTTTTTTTTTTTTAGACAGAGCCTCAAGCTATCACCCTGGATAGAGTGCTATGGCATCACAGCTCATAGCAACCTCCAATTCCTGGGCTCAAGCGAGTCTCCGGCCTCCGCCTCCCAAGTAGCTGGGACCACAGGCGCCCACCACAACGCCCGGCCATTTTTTTTTGGTTGCAGCCATCATTGTTGTTTGGCGGGCCCAGGCTGGATTTGAACCCGCCAGCTCAGGTGTATGTGGCTGGTGCTTTAGCCCGTTGAGCCACAGGCGCCGAGCCAGGGCTGGCTTTTTTTTTGAGATAGAGTCTTACTTTGACAACCTTGGTACAGTGCTGGGGCGTCATAGCTCACAGTAACCTCAAACTCCTAGTCTCAAGAGATGCTCTTGCCTTAGCCTCCTGAGTAGCTGGGACTACAGGTGCCTGCCACAATGCCCAGCTGTTGTATACTCTTGCTCAGGCTGGTCTCAAACTCCTGAGCTCAAGCAGTCTACCTGCTTCTGCCTTCCAGAATGCTAGGATTGCAGGAGTGAGCCACCTCGCTGGGCCGGGGATTTAAAAAAAAATTTTAGTAGGGATTTCTAAGGGCCCATTTCAAATAAGACATTGTCATTTTATAGAAAAATGGTTTTTGTTCAGGGGCATATCAACTACTTTTATTTGTAAGTAAAATAATGTAGGGGATCCAGAAATACTGTTTGCTGTAACAGTAAATTCTAAAGGTAAGCATTATCTTGTAAGATGTGACAATAATTCAGTGTTTTTGGTGAGAGCCTGGTAAGTTTCCTATCATCAACTAAGGTATGGATTACATTTTATGATAATGCATGAATGAAATAGTTTGAGGAGCTAATTCTTTATAAAAATATTTTGTTTATGTATTTGTTTCTATAAGTGATAGGTATAGTGAGGTTGCTTCTTAGGTGGGATTTGTATTCTAAAGCTGTGTAAGGCAGATGTCACAGTGAACGTTACCTTTACTAAGACTAGAAACTATCAGTAAGTGATTTTTCACTACATCCAGCATAGCCATTTTCCCCTTCAGCAAAGGAGCAACTTTTTCACTTTTTTTTTTTTGTAGAGACAGAGTCTCACTTTATCGCCCTCGGTAGAGTGCCGTGGCATCACACAGCTCACAGCAACTTCTAACTCCTGGGCTTAGGCGATTCTCTTGCCTCAGCCCCCCGAGTAGCTGGGACTACAGGTGCCCACCACAACACCAGGCTATTTTTCTATTTTGCAGTTTGGCTGAGGCCGGGTTTGAACCCTCCACCTTCGGTATATGGGGCGGGCACCCTACTCGATGAGCCACAGGCGCCGCCCAGGATAGTCACTTTTAATTTAAGTAGTAGCCTACAGTTTCTCTTCAGTTTAGTGTTGGCTTGGTTAAAGCATTAGTGTAACTGTTTGGCCTGGACTAAAACTTAATTTTAAGATGTCATCAGCTGTGAGTTCCCAGCTTGACTGGCTCTCAAATTTCACTGAAGGAGATCAGGCTGTTTGACTTGTCAGTCTTAAGAAACAGTATGCAACTTTCTGCCTGCAGACGTTGTTCAGACCTGTAACATAGACTTCCAAGCAGACATTGTTCAGACCTGTAACATAGACTTCCAAGAAGACGGAAGTTTCTAGTTTGAAAGTGATGGTTAGTTTCTTTTGTTTTATCTGGAGAAATAATGTTTAAGAGATGGAAATACATACTGATCTGTCAATCTCTTACCCTCATTTAGCTATTTTCTCAGTTTTTGCTGATTACCTCAAGCTGTATCTTTTTATAGACTGCAGTCAAAAACCACTGTAAAAATTTTATCTAAGTGAAATCCTAGATTTCTGTATTTTTTCTTTATTGTCTGCACACACAGAGGTTAAAATGTGGGACATTTTTTCTGGTTATCAGTTGAGATACGACACTGAAATGCCTTGTCTGGTAAAGTTATGCTGCATCACTACATTGTTTTGAAAATGTTTGAATGTTCCTAAGTATTTGAAACAAACAGCAGCCAGGAGAGCCATGAGTGTGGGGTTTGGAAAGATACATTTCTTTCTTTTTTTTTTTTTTTTTGTAGAGACAGAGTCTCACTTTATCACCCTCAGTAGAGTGCTGTGGCATCACAGCTCACAGCAACCTCCAACTCCTGGGCTTAGGCGATTCTCTTGCCTCAGCCTCCCGAGTAGCTGGGACTACAGGCGCCTGCCAGAACGCCCGGCTGTTTTTCTGTTTTGCAGTTCAACTGAGGCCGGGTTTGAGCCACTTTTGCTATATGGGGCCAGCAGGCCGCTGCCTGAAAGATACATTTCTTTTCTTTCTTTTTTTTTTTAGGATAGTTTTACTTTGTTGCCCTCAGTAGAGTGCCTTGGCGTCCTAGCCATCTCCAACTCTTAGGCTTAAGTAGTCTTCTTGCCTCTGCCTCCCAAGTACCTGGGATTATAGACCCCCTGCTATAACCTGACTATGTTCTTTTTTTAGACATGGGGTCTTGCTTTTACTCAGGCTGGTCTCAAACTCCTGAGCTCAAGCAATCCACCTGTCTCGGCCTCCCAGAGAGCTAGGATTATAGGTGTTATAAGTGTGAGTTACTGTGCCCAGCAGGCCAAGATATCTTTCTTAGAATATTACTCATGTTACTCCTATATTATTTCCTTCCTTTCTTCCTTGCATCCATCCCTTCATCCCTTCTTCCCTCCTTCTGGCTAGTCTTGAACTCCTGAGCTCAAGCCATCCTCCCACCTCAGCATGCTGAATAGCTGAGATTACATCCTGCTTGAGTCACTTTACCTGGCTGCTTGCATCTTAACATGGATACTGCTCTCTACTGTTTTCTCTGCCACCCCCCCAAACTCCCACTCAATTCAAAAACCAAAACAAAAATTATATCCCCCTTTTAAGCATGATACATCCTGTTTAAATGTCTTCAGAATTTTTTTTTTTGAGACTGAGTCTCACTGTTGGCCTGAGCAGGGTGCCAGGACATCATAGCTCATAGCAGCCTCAAATTCTTGGGCTCAAGCAATCCTCTTGCCTTAAGTCTCCTGAGTAGCTGGGACAACAGGCACTCACCACAACACCTGGCTAGTTTTTCTATTTTTAGTAGAATTGGGTCTCGCTCTTGCTCAGGCTGGTCTCCAACTTCTGAGCTCAAGCAATCTATCTGCCTCGGCCTCCCAGAGTGCTAGGATTACAGTCGTGAGCCCCTGCGCCCAGCCTCTTCAGTGGTTTCTTCCACCAATGTTTCTAACATACCTTAAAGTAAACTTAACAGTCGAGGAAAACAAATTCTTACCCCTAGTTTGTCCAAAGGTACAACTAGAAATGTTCCTTTCAGAGCCTCATTGAAGCTTCGTTTGACCTTAAAATCATGTATGTAAAATATGAATTTCTCAATATTTTCTGCGTTAGCATTAAAACAAAAACTATATGATTTCCTTATTCTCTACCTCATACACCTAACCTTTGCACAAAGTTTGTGTTTTAGGAAGGTACGTTATGTTTTCTTTCGGCTTTTATGTAATTTGTGACACAGGCATTTGTGATGTTAAATTGTGTTGAGAGATTGTTTGGGGTTGCTGCTTACGGTTAGCTGTTCATTGTCCATTGTCATCCCTTGAACCTGGGCAGTCTCCATTTATCTGTTTGACATATGTGTTAGGTTTCTGGGTAACATTTAGTATGAAGAAAGTCCTGTTATTAATAAAATATTAATTTGAATATACTACTGTAATATACAATAAATACCCAAGTTCCTTAACTTATCGTGTAAAAATTTTCCTGGTCTGGACTCTGCCTACTTTACTTCTTTTCCTTATTTCTCCCCATTAACTCTCAGCACCTTTTCTAGAAATTGAAACTGGAATTAATTTTGTTTGGCCCTAAAGTGTTGGATTCCATTGCATTTAAATTAAAAAAAAAAAAACAAAAACACACACACACCAAAACTGAAATAGTTGCTAACATGTAAAAATCAGGAGACATAATATAATAATTTGGATTTCTGGCTTTCCTTGAAAAACTACTAGATCTGGCAGTGTTGGATCCACATTCACACCAACTTCTTGTTGAGTAGTAGTCATCATCAGCATGATATGCATTCTCTGTGTGGTCATTTTGAGCACTCTTGGAAAGTTTTGATGCTTTGAATGGAAGATGTACCAATAATCTTCTCAAAAGGAGACTTTTCTTCACTGAACCAGAGGTGTTGATAAAAGGAAACTTTTCTTATTCTTTTCTTTTTTTTCTTTTTGAGACAGTCTTAAGCCCTGGATAAAGTGCTATGGCATCATAACGCACAGCAACCTTCAACTTCGGCTCAAATGATCCTCTCGCCTCAGTTTTTCTATTTTTAGTAGTGATGGGGTTTGCTTTTGCTCAGACTAGTCTCGAACTTGTGAGTTCAGGCAGTCTACCCGCCTCGGCCTCCCAGAGTGCTAGGATTACAGGCGTGAGCCACCATGCCCGGCCATTCTTATCTTGCTTAAAAAATAATTTTCTACCATGCCATACTATTTATTGCAAGTATACTACACTTAATCTTTGTTATATGTTACTCAGCTAGACCCAAGTTAAAGAAATTAGAATTTTAATACTTCTCTAATAATGACTAGTCAAAATCAGATCCATTTTTAAGTCAAATATTTATAATCATTCTAGGATTTAAACAGGAATGTTTTTATTACTTGTGAGAGTAATTTCTACTTATTTAGATTTGTTTTGCTGGGAGCATATACTATCATGAAAGTATATCTTTTTCTAATTAGATTTTATATAAGAAATAAAAAAATTGAAGCCAGTTTGGGTAGAGAGAAGATTAAAATGAGAGAAACTAACATGTGAAAGACTAAAGTGGCATATAGTTTTTGTGCAATTAAAGAACATACATATTCCAAGTGGATAAAAGAAATTTATCCACTAATGAAATGATTATAGTCATATTAATTTGAAATTTGCACAAATGGAATCATAGTATACTTTTACCTTTTTTAAAAGTTAGTAGTAGTAGTTCTTTGACTATTAGCACGTGCCATTTTACCTCATTTTTAACAGATAATTTTCTTTGTATGGATGTTTCTCCTATCGGTGGAAATTTAAGAATATAAAATTTTGATATCTCTAAGTTTTTTTTTTAAAGTGCAATAGTTAATTCCTTGAAACAATGTATAAAAGTGTCTGTTTCCCCACACACCTTTGTCAACACTAAGGATTTAATAAAGGTTCCATGAGTTTTAACTCCCTGGATTCACAGTGATGCCTTTACTGCCTTTCATATTTGTATTTAGCAGCAGGTCTCCAGCGTGACTGTCGGAGGACAGACAGAAGGCATGTTTTCATGATGTTTGGGCACTAAACAAATACAGGTTAAAGTTTCAAGTCATTTAACTTTCCGAGCAGTAAAAGTCTGAAAGAACATTTAGAAATGCAATTGTATGAAATCACGATTGTAAGCACTTTGTCTATCTCTTATTTCTGTAAAAGGGTCATATTACAGTTACTATGAGATCTATTCTTTGGGCAGCTGGAAAGGAGAACAAAGAAAAATCATTCTGCTCTTGTCCGGTAGAAAGTACACTGTGCCCTCTAGTACCAAGTGCCAGACTTGGGCTTTTTTCAAAGGATAATGGATTCTAAACAGGTGAGTCAGTCTTTTGTGTTATTGCCAGGTGCATTATTGATTTCTATGATGGCAGTTTAGGTGTTCTCATTCAATAGCTCCTTCTTCAGCAAATTCTCCAAAACAGCACAAAGAAAATAACCAGAGATTTTCACATCTTGGGTGTAAGAAAATGATTCTTTTTTTCAATTTTTTTGGCCAGTTTACTTTTTTTTTGCTAGATGCTTATGACTTACAACTCCTTTGAGAAAGGTAATGTACATAGTTTCTTTTCTTCTTTTCTTTGGGGGCATGGATTGTGTGTCGTGATTTATTTATTTAATTTAGAATGTAAAGCAAAGTGTATTGGCTTAATTTTTTTCCCCCCTATAAACTGGGTTAAGTTAATGTTGGAAGGGTTCTCTGTGGAAGGTTATCCACATAACAAATTCTAGGAATAGTCAAGTTTAGGGTCATATGGGATCACCAAATCCATTGATATTCACTTGGCCCTTAAATCACAATACCAAAATATGCTTTGAGTTTTAACTAAGACAGACATTTCAGAGCAATGTTAATGTAAGAACTCTTTGCACAGAATTCTCTGACTAAAAATTGTAATTTACCTAAGATCTCTTACTAATTGAGGAAAAGAAAGTACCTGCTACTTTAAAGTTTGAGATTTTCTAATTTTTAGGTTTGCACATTGTTTATTTTTTTTTCCTTAGCACTTAGGAATTCAACTTATAACTGAAGAATTTATGTTGATATTTAGTAAATTTAGGTAGTTTCAAACAGTGACAATATAACTCTAGGTTATATTTTCTTTTTTTGTATTTTTAAGATTGTATTTTCCTTTTATAGTTGTCACTACTTCTTTTATTCAATAAATATTGAGTACTACCATGTGCCAAACATACTCAGAATTACAGAATGATCTTACGTTTTGCCCTGGTTATTTATTTATTATTTAATATTTATTTATTTATTATGTTATTTGTATATAGCCCTAGTTAAAGGTGTTAGGGGCTACTTTCTCCTTCTTATATCTTGTTTTGTAAATAATAGTTTTGTTTAGATGTGCTATTTAGCCTATTTTTGTGTGATTTGACAACTTTTAGCATGTATAAATTAAGTGTAAATTAATGTCTTGACTACTTGTGGAATCATACTATCCAGATCTGTGAACTGATAAATTCTAATTCTGACACTTTCTAAGTTGCAGCATTTTTTAAATCATTGTTAAAAAATCAAATATTGCTATTTTTTCCCCTATATTTTACAGAATTTATTTTTCTTTAGTTTTTTTCCTTCTTTGCCTAGCATATCAATCACCTGCTCTCTAATCACAGCAAATTGCAGCTTTGATTTGAGTGAGTGACTTGAAGTTTGGGAGACCATAATCATCTCTCTTAGTTTAGAAATCTCATTCTTAATTCTCAAGAGGAAAAGAAACCCTATGGAATTCTTTGATGTAATTACTGTTCTTTCTGGTTAAGTCTCATCTTTATGAGAAAATTTTTAGTGAATTTTTACTGCATTGTCTTATGTTGGTTTGTAGATAATTTCAAATAGATTTTTAGAAGAGATTAAATAATTGGACATAGTTTAAGACACATGAGGTAAAATGATTCTACAATACGGTATTTATTTTCTCCCTTACATTAAGGAATTCTTTCAGTGGTTTTTCTATACTTTTTCTACATGCTAAACCAAAAAATAAATTGCAACTACCTCTTACCCAGAAATTTTTACTGAGCTGTATTAAATTGTTTATGAGCAAAATAAAAAAGAAAACTCAATATGTTTTTCCAAGCCCAATTTGCAGTTTGGATATCAGTTGTTGTACAGAGTTAACCTATTACCATATATAGACTTTTTAAAGCCGAGGGGAACCTTATAAATCATCTGCAAAAATCTCTGGATTTTAATGGATGAGAGAATAGAGTTTTTTTTAAAGCTTTTTCAGCATTGAAACTTTGTAAATTCAGATTGCCCTCTTCCCCAGTTAAAATACATTAGTGTAAGTTTTAAAAAGAAGTTCTATCTAAGGAGTTAGGTTTATAGAGTTCTCATTGGTGCTAATGGAAATTTCTTACTGAAGTTCAAATGGGGACACTTAATCTTTATTACTCATCTTTAATTAATTTATGGGGATGAAGTGGCCATTGCTGCATTGTGAGTTAGTACTTTACTTTTTAGTAAATGTAGCAGCTACAACCTGTATTATTTGAAATAAACAATTAAAGAGGAATAGCTTATTATTTTCCAGCATGTATATATGTATTAATTCCTTAGAATTATAGGCTCTTTATGCTGGAAGAGATATCAGAGAGCATCTATTCTGTGTTCTTACTTTATAAATGAATAAACTAGGATATAAAGTGGTTGAGTGATTAGTCTAATTTTCCTTGACTATAAAACATTCTGTATGCTGGACTCTCCTGTGATTTAATAAGGTTAGAGACCTTAACACTATGACTAACTTTTACTTGGTTAAATTCCAGTTTATGAATGTGTTGTATTATCTGCTTTCCTACTTAGTGTAAGGTATCAAGCAATGAAAACTCAGAATTTATAGTGAGTAGTAATTAAGAGAATCATTTCTCTAAACCTATCATTATCTGTAATTTGGAAGTACAATGACCAGGAAGCACTGTTCGTATAAGCATAGTTGAATAAATCCATATTAATCCACCTGGCAGAATAAATAAAATCCACCATTTTACATACCGTTTAGATCCGCAGTGATGGGAAAAATGATTAAATTACTCATTGTCAAAATAAAGGACTGCTTTATACAGGGTCATTTAATAAGTTGTTTTGCTTCATGTAAACTATTTTTGCTTAAGCGTCAGAGATAGAGTCACGTGGATTTATCTTTTAATGACAGTTGTTTACTGTGTGTTTACATTTGGTGCAGGTACTGGTGATAGTTTATGATTCTTGACTCATTGCCTAGCGTGAAAAATAGTTTATTTTGTGAACTATGCGTATTACTGTCTGCTTACTTTTTAATGCAGTTAAACCTGACTTATTCTTTCCTTAGGGTGTTATATAATAGTTGTTAGTGGCTTCCTTTATCTATTAAATTACTTTATGTATGTTAAACATAAAGCTGGTGTTTGTATGTTAAAAGAAAAGTTTATGTGTACATGTTATTTATTGTAATGATGTTGTAGTTCAAAAATAGAAATGATATGTGAGGATTCTCTGCTTATACACTTAAAATGGATGATACTGTTGTAGCCCTCTTTTTCTGGAGGATCCAGTTGTCGTCTGTATGTTTTTCCCTTTCCTTTGTTTATAACTTTATGTCTGCAATTGCAGTGTTTAATTGCTAAGGAATCCTTTCTCATCTGCTTATGAGATAGTGAAGCTGATTGCCTTTTGACTTTGTACTGCCTGCTAGCTGTCAAATAGTCTAACATATACATAAAGCTTATCAGAAATGATAGATGTTAATGGGCTATTTGGTTGTAGGACTCATACTTTTGGGCATTTATTTTATGTTGAATTAATGAGTGTGAAGAGAACATTTAAGTAAGGCATTGGAGTTGAACTGGAAAAAATAGGAATGGTTTGAGACAGATTTAGGGGTTAAATTGAAGGGATTTATGATTCTTTGGCTAGGAGGGTAAGAAGTAAGGTAATTCTTACAACTGGGGTTTTGATTATAGGTGAAGAATGGAATTTTGAAGATTAAGTGAAATTCTTTATAGAACCAGGCAGGGAATGTGTTTAAGTAAACAAATAGGCAAATAAATAAATTAGCAAGTGATAAAAGCCAAAGTGGTGGGTCTTTGGGAATCTAGGCTGGTTATAAAAGGAAGTATAACTAGGACTAAGCTGTAATTAGGAGAAAAAGGATATATAAAGGATTGGAGATTAGGATGAGATCAAAGAGGCAATATAGGTAATGAGGGATTGAGAGCTGGTGGTTCAGAAGGTTGTGGCCAGAATTTAGAATATAACTAAACAGACTGGTGCTGTGTCCATTGCTGGAGTGGCTAGTGGCAAGGAAGCTCAACAAGAGACAGAACATATTTAAAATAGTAATAAAAAACTGAACTTTCATAAAGTTAATAACAGAATTATAACCAGAGTAGATTATTGCTGATGGTTTCTATTTGTGATTAGACTGAATATAAAAATCTTATGCCTCCTTTTGTGATTCCTACTCCCAAGAGGTGATTGCTTTCAACTCTTGAGAGGGGACTGATTTCAACTCTTAAGTTTTTCTCAGTTGGGTGTGGTGGTTCACGCCTGTAGTCTGGCCACTTTCAGAGGCCAGGGCAGATGGAGCTCTTGAATTTGGGAGTTCAGGATTTGCCTGAGTAGGAGCAGGACCCAATATCTACTAAAAATGGAAAAATTGGCCAGGCATTGTAGGGGGTGCCTGTAGTCCCAGCTGCTGAGGAGGGGGTGAGTCTGGGACAGGAGGATTGCTCTGGCGGGACTTTGAGGCTGCTGTGAGCTATGATACCATGGGGTGACAGAGTGAGACTTTGTGTCCAAAAAATAAATAAATAAATACATTATAAATAAGCAAGTATTTCTAGTTAAAAAAAAATCTTATGCCTCTGCTAATGTAAGACATACTATATGTATTGTGTTAACATTTTGACTTTCATTTGTAATATGATTATGATTCTATAGAGGTTGGATATAATCTTTATTAACTACACATTTTTCATATCTGCTTCTAAAAATAGAAAGCCTTAAATCAATCTTAGAAATATATAAATTCTTGATACAGAAAAGTAAAAATAGAACTTTAAAATGTGGTTAATATTGTAAATGAATTTCTTAACCTTTCAATTTCTGTTTTTGGTGATGTCCTAAGAAGATGATTTAATTAATGTATAAAAGAATTGGATCTGCTAAGTAATACAATAATACTTCCTATTCCTCCTTTTTGGGTACCCATCTTGTTTTTCAAAATTTTTTTTGAGAAACTTTCATATATAGGGCAAATAGTAAATTAATGAATAATAATATTCATTATTTGGCTATTTAGATTTCATGTTTGGAATGTTTATTAACATAGTTTAATAATTATTACTAAAGCAAAATGAATTGGGTAGGTATTAGAATTTTAAATATACTGTATTATAGTTAAAAAATTGAAATAATGAGAGAATAAATATTCTTTAAGAAATAGCAAATGTTCTCATAATATGGAGAAAATGTGGGGAAACAATTCAATAATAAAAACTAATGTTTGTAAGTAAATCAAGTTTGAGAGGTTCTGCTTTAATAAGTTGTTAAGATTTGGATTCAGAGATCTGTTTCTCTTATAGTAAACATTTTTAATATAGGAACAGATCAGAGAAATGGTTTCCATATGCTTCTTGAGGTGTTAACAATGCACTTTTGGATTGGAAATGCAATATAAACCTAAACTACATTCTGGAAGGTGCGTGGAGGAGCATTTTCAGTGGCGATAACATACAAGAGACCCTTGTGCTTTGTAGCTTTGTGACTTAAGGTTTTGTGAGTTTCTGGAACATGCAAATTACTCCTCCACAAACCTGGAGAGTAACACACCTTGTTCTGTCTGGCCAGCTTATAGCTTCAGTCTGGTCTGTATTTCCTTTTACTACAGTTCATTTCTCTGGGACCTTTTTTGGATAACCTACACTTGTGGGGAGAATTGAGGCCAGTTTTGGGGCCTATTTTAAGAGTCTTAAGATACATAAAACAAAGAGGTTGGCTGGGGAAAGTAAACAGAATATCAGTGGTAACTATATCTATCAGACCCTTCTGGTTTTCTGATGATCTTGGAGGCAAGAATAGTTCAGTTTTTGAATTACGGCTAACTTCATTCCTGCTTGAGGTTGAGTATATAATACTGTATTACCCATTTATTAAACCCTCCAGAACTCATCTGCTCATAGGATGGTTGGCTTTAATGGTATTTGTAATTTTGAAGAGTTGCCTGTGTAATAGCTTTATTCTTGGTTGACTTTCTCTCTCTCTCTCTCTCTCTCTCTCTCTTTTTAAATCGTAGCTGTGTACATTAATGTAGTCATGGGGTACAATGTGCTGGTTTTATATCCAATTCGAAATATTTTCATCAAACAGGTTAACATAGCCTTCATGGCATTTTCTTAGTTATTGTGTTAAGACATTTATATTCTGCATTTAGTAAGTTTCACCTGTACCCTTCTAAGATGCACCGTAGGTGTGGTCCCACCAATCACCCACCCCTCCACCCATCCTTTCCCCCGCCTTCTCTTTCTCCTTTCCCCATATTCTTGTGCTATAATTGGGTTATAGCCTTCATATGAAAGCTATAAATTGGTTTCATAGTAGGGCTGAGTACATTGGATACTTTTTCTTCCATTCTTGAGATACTTTGCTAAGAAGAATATGTTCTAGCTCCATCCGT
>CAUYRH010015455.1:0-22486 GCA_963574655.1 Perodicticus potto | reverse complement strand
TACAATAACTAAGAAAATGCCATGAAGGGTATGTTAAACAGTTTGATGAAAACATTTCAGATTGTATATGAAACCAGCACATTGTACCCCTTGATTGCACTAATGTACACAGCTATGATTTAATAAAAAAATAAATAAAATGATAGTACATAATTATTAAGTACTCAGTATAGCTAGTTGCTGCTCTAAGTTTTATGTGTAAATGTGTGTGCCTGTACATATATATGTTTATGTGTATATTTATTTAACCCCCATGACAAGTCTATGAAGTAGGCACTATTAATATCTCTATTTCTGGCTTGGCACCTGTAGCTCAAGTGGCTAAGGTGCCAGTCACATACACCAGACCTGGTGGGTTCGAATCCGGCCTGGGCCTGCCAAACAACAATGACAACTACAACCAAAAAATAGCCAGGCATTGTGGTGGGTGCCTGTAGTCCCAGCTACTTGGGAGGCTGAGGTAGGAGAACCGCTTAAGCCCAGGAGTTGGAGATTGCTGTGAGCTGTGATGCCACAGCACTTTACCCAGGAGGACAGCTTGAAGCTCTGTCTCAAAATAAATAAATAAATAAATATCTCTATTTCTGCAGAGGAAGTCAAGGCACTAAAAGGTTGAATAACTTTTCAAGTTTTACTACCAGTTAGAAGTGGGCCTTGGATTTGTGTATACAACAGCCTTGTTCCAGAACCCACAGGTTTAACCTCTAAACTTGTGCAGAATAGACTATGTCCCTTCCTGTGGAGAGTTCTGTTGGACAGCACTACTCTAAACTGTGCTGCCCTGAGTTTTTGAAATTGGAGAAAGTGGCATTTATTCCTTTACTCATTCACTAGATTTTTGAATGTTTACACCTACCAGATATGATACTAGATACTAGCATTACAGGAGAAGAAAGTGAGGCAGGGATATTCTAGAGTACACAAGGGTGGACAAGGACATTAGGTCCCATTGCAGATTTGCTTTATGTTCTTCAGGTGAAACACCTTACCCGGGACTGGAGAACCACAGCACATGCCTTGAAGTATTCAATGACCCTTGAGTTGAGTGAGGACCACCGGAAGGTGAGGAGGACCACGCCTGTCCCACTGTTCCCCAATGAGAACCTCCCCAGCAAGATGCTCCTGCTCTATGATCTCTACCTGTCCTCCAAGCTGTGGGCCGTGGCCACGCCCCAGAAGAATGGAAGGGTGCAGGAGAAGGTGATGGAGCACTTGCTCAAGCTCTTTGGGATCTTTGGAGTCATCTCCTCAGTGCGGATTCTCAAACCTGGGAGAGAGCTGCCTCCTGATATCCGGAGAGTCAGCAGCCGCTACAGCCAAGTGGGGACCCAGGAGTGTGCCATCGTGGAATTTGAGGAGGTAGAAGCGGCCATCAAAGCCCACGAATTCATGATCACAGAGTCTCAGGGCAAAGAGAACATGAAAGCTGTCCTGATTGGTATGAAGCCCCCCAAGAAGAAAGCCCCCAAAGACAAGAGCCATGATGAGGAGCCCACTACAAGCACCCACAAGTCCCTCAACAAGAGAGTTGAAGAGCTTCAATACATGGGTGACGAGTCTTCTGCCAACAGCTCCTCCGACCCTGAGAGCAATCCTACATCCCCTATGGCTGGCCGAAGGCATGTGGTCACCAACAAGCTCAGCCCTTCCAGCCACCAGAATCTCTTTCTGAGCCCAAATGCCTCCCCCTGTTCAAGTCCTTGGAGCAGCCCCTTGGCCCAGCGCAAAGGTGTTTCCAGAAAATCCCCGCTGGCCGAGGAAGGGAGACTGAACTCCAGCACCAGTCCTGAGATCTTCCACAAGTGCATGGATTATTCCTCTGACAGCAGCATCACTCCCTCTGGTAGCCCCTGGGTTCGGAGGCGCCGCCAAGCAGAGATGGGGACACAGGAGAAAAGCCCTGGTGCAAGTCCCCTGCTCTCCCGGAAGACACAGACTGCAGATAGATTACCCGTAGGAGTGCTGAGGCTGCCCCGGGGCCCTGACAACACGAGAGGATTTCACAGTGGACACGAGAGGAGCAGGGCCTGTGTATAAATACCTTCTATTTTTAATACCAGCTCCATTGAAAACTGCCTTTGTTTTCAAGGTGCTGACAAATACCTGGCATGATATAGAATGGAATTCAGTGATCCCCTTTGAAAGGTTTTGTATACACATAGATCTCTTAATTTATATAATTGTTATATATGTAATTTGTCTAGTGCACCATGATTTTAGGCCACCTTGTAGTTGAGAACATTCATTCCTCCCAGCATGGCCATTATTTTGATGCCTGACACATGTGAGTGTGATGGCTCTAAAGGACTGTGGGACAAAGGCTCCCAGGGGGGCAGGTCACTTCTTTGGATGTGGTTTTTCTGTGCAGTGACTGAGCTGTCCTCAATAGGCCATGCACGGGCTTCCTGAGAGCCCGGAGGAGTTTTCCTGTGCAATAGCAATTAGTTAAGCCAATAGCATGGTGTCTTACAGAAACACACATGTATGTTACCTGTCAAGTAAATAAATAATAAAACACCCAGCTGGGAGTACTGACTTTGAGGTCATAGACTATACCTGACAAAAGTCTGTACCCATCTGACAAGACTGTGGGTGGTGTGTCATGAAGCTCTAAGGAACTTAGCAGAGACACATTTCCTTACTGTACCCCAGGGCAACCCCCGGGTTGTGCTGGGGGCTCCCAGCAGCCTGAGACTCAGTGTCTCATGACAACTAATCTCACAGAGCAGCTTGGTATATACTGATGGTTCTCTAGATAGGGTCCAGGGCCAGTGGCCTTGACCTCCCCTGGGAACTTTGTTGGAAATGCAGATTCTCAGGCTCTATCCTACCAAATCAGAAACTCTGGGAGAAGAAACAACAAAAAAGAAACTCTGGGAGAAGGGCCTGGAATTTGGATTTTAATAGGGCCCCCAGGTGATCCTGATGCAGGCCAGAGTGAGAGGTATTGGTAGGATGTAAGTGTCAGAGTAATTCTTACATCTCTCACAATTTTGAGACCTTGGGAAGGCTACTAACCCCCAGAGGCTCAGCACGACTCTATGAATTGCTTCGTGGTGATGCCAGCATCTGAAACACAGCTGGCCCTCTACAGATGTTAGCTCTCTTGCCCTCTCACTTGGGTTAATGTTGGTTAACATCAGGAGCAGCCTGGGTATAGCAGGAGCACTGGCCTTGATTCCAGTGTTGGCCTATGCCCTTGCTATTTGGGGCATTAACTAAACTTGTTAATGAACAGTGATTAGTGCCAGGGACTATCCTAAGAGTTCTGCTTGCATTATCTAATTTAATCCTTTCTACAACCGCATGAGAAAGGTTCAGGTATTATCTCAGTTTTACTACATATGCCAGAAAAAAACAGACTTTATGTGGGTAACTAACTTGTCCAAGGTTTAATGGATAGGTTGGCAGAGCTGGACTTGACTAATGGTCTGATGCCAGTACTCACATTCCTAACCATGGTATTCAACATTTCTGAACCTGACCATCCACATTCAAAACAGAAGCAATCCACCAAAGGTGCTGATGTTGATTCAGCACCCTCCTATGTGCTAGGCATTTTGTTAGACACATTTCACTTATTCTCACTGTCCGTATAAGGCATTATCATGCCAGGTTTTCATCTGAAGACATGGAGATGGGAAAATAACACCTCAAACAATTGTGCAAATGGATAAAAATGGTGTCTTCTAAATTATACGGCTCTATGGAAATTAGCAGACAAGATGGTGTGTCCCTTAAGACTCATAAGAATTCCTGTGAACTGATAAATACCTCCAGGAATTTCTTAGATTTGCCATTTCCACTACTGCCAGCTGTGGGTACCCCAAAGGCTTGGGTCTGGACCCCAGGCCACCAGGGCTCCCTAACTCTGCTCCCATTGCCCCCAGTCTGGTCCTTCCCTGCAGTCACCCCATCAAATCCTTGGCCATCAGGCCATCAGGGCTTCCCCAGCTTTTCTTGGCCTTCTAATGTTCAGGCTGTCCCCCCCATTTACACACTAGCACACAAGCTGAAGCTCTATTTTTACACAAACTCCCATGGATCATAATTGCTTTAAGAAGTACTTATATGTGAAGTACTCAGCTTTATATGTGAATATGGATGAACTCTGTGTAGCATCATGAATTTGGGATCTGCAGATCTGAGTTCTGTTCATGACTTTTCCACTAAATAACCTTTTGACCTTGACCAAGTCATTTCTCTTCTTGGCTCATGATTTCCTCTCTGAACCTGCAAACAGGAATGCCATGGACACACAAGTGCTTTATGAAATGAAAAGTACTCTGTAGGCATCAGCCATTACTTACCCTGCTCCCTGGCCATCTCCAAGGACAAACCTTCCTCCCTCTTTTGCTGTGATTCCTGACCCTGGCCTCACATTAGAATCACCCAAAGAGTTTTTAAAAACTGCCTATGACCCACCCTGAGATGTTCTGATCTAATTGGCTCTAGGGTGAGAACTGGGCAAGAGTACTTTTTAAAACTCCCTAGGTCAGCGGTTCTCAACCTGTGGGTCGTGACCCACAGGAACTGTATTAAAGGGCTGCGGCATTAGGAAGGTTGAGAACCTCAACCCTAGGTGGTTGTAATGGGAAGGCAGCATTGAAGAGCTTTGGCTCACAATGGAATGAGGAGCATATTGCTCCCCTCCTCCTCTTTCAAGTCTTCATCCTGCTGCCTTGTGCCACTGGCTTTTCCCTGCAGCACTCACAGCATTCCAGAGGCCTGAGCACCTGGACAAGCCACTCTTTGCAAATCTCTTTCCAAACCTTCAGTTTGGGCACAGTCTTCCTGTTTGTTAGCATAGTAAGCCCTTCTTGAATAGCTTGACTAGGAAACTCAGCCTATGGTATTTTTACAGATGTTTCATTATTTTTAATGAAAACCAGCTCCCTCTCCACATTGGGACACAAAGCCTGCTGGAGAGCTCCACTTGAGGTGCTGGCAGAACACCCACACTCCACAAACACCACTTTGCCCATGCTGCTCCTCTACTCATAAGCCCACCTGCTCCTGTTGACATCCCTGTCTCAGCCAGCGACATCTCCATCTCCTGCATCACCCAGACTGGAAATGGGACCTTGTGTTGTGTGCAAAGAATGCATGTTTGGTTGCCTCAGTTCAAAATCTTAGTGACTTTTGACAAGCAACTTTTAGCTTCTCTGTGTCTCAGTTTCCTCTCCTATAAAACATGGATAATAATAATTCCTACATCTCATGATTTGTTAGAATTAAATAAGTAGCTACAAAATGCTTAGTAGCATGCACAGGGGAAATGTTCAAAGAATGTGAGGCTGCCATATTTATACCTTCTCTTCTGAAACTCCCACAGTCAGTCAACAATCCGGAGCTGCTAATTCCAGCTCCGAAATGTTTCTTACATGATCCTTACCCTAGTGCTGAGTTCCACACACCCTCTGTTCCCAAACCTCCTCTCTGTGCCACCTGTTAGCCTCTATTGTGCCACCAACACATGTTACTAAAATAGAGTTCGGGTAACATAACCTCCCTACATTAAAAAAAAAAAAAAAAAAAAAGCTGGTAGCCACATCCATATGGATAAAAATGGCCAAGCTGCCTGGCAGTGCTGCTGTGCTGTGTGTCTTGTGGGTAAGTCTATCTGAACAGTCCTCGCTGATCCACAACACATCAGACTATAGGGTAACTTCCTGAGCTGGCAGGCCAGATACATCCCAAAACATGTGTCTAGCCTGGGTCTCATTTACGATTGCATCACTCCAGGGTGTGACTGGGGTGAAAGGCTCTGTTGGTTTCTGCCACATGAGACTGAGACACATGAGCAACTGCTCTTTGGAGTCACATTGTTCATTGATTATTCTAAAATACTTTTCCTCAAAAATGTGAGCTAACTTTTTCCAGTAATTTTCATCCACACACATATTCTTTGTGAGCTGTAAACAGGAGTGAATAGCTACCTAGATACTAATAGCAAAGATCTAAGGAGCAAAGAATTGAAGCAATGAGGACTATGGATTTGTTCCTAGACACAGATGCTGGTGAGTGAGCACCCGTTCCCTCAGTGGAAAAATAATTCCTTGAGCTACACTCTCAGCACTTCATCCTCATGAAGCATTCCTCAAGATGACAGTCACGTTGATTCAGTCATTCTTTGTAATTTAGGTGAAGTCTGGGGTGGAGGTGGGGAGGCATGCCTGGGAGCTGGACTATACTAGGTAGTGAGAGATACATCTGGACAGCCCATTCGAAAACTAAGCTACCTTCTCTTGGACCAATTTCTAGCTGAGTAGATGTTTGCATATCCCTGATTTGCAATCAACTATGGAATGAGCAGAAGCAAGCTAGGTATATGCCTTGTGATCAGAACCAGACATTCAATTAAATTCCACAAACATTCCTGAGCAATTACAGTGGGGGGGGGGAGCAACAGGCTGAAGTGCTTTGGATGAAAGCTGAATCCTAACTGATCCTGGCCCTTATCTGTAACCAGAGTGCAGACCTGCCATTAAAAAAAGAAAAAATTCAGAATATTACAGGGATACAAATGTTTTGCTTACATGAATTGCTTTTGTATAGTTTGATCAAAGTTATAAGTATGCCCATTACCCGGATAGTGTGCAGTGTACCCATTAGGTGTGAATTTACCCCTTTCAACACTGCACTTCCAGCTAACACAGCTTCAAAGAGGAATTGGGGAAGGTCAATTTGTTGTGGTTGCTCAGAGCTGCAGGCGCCCTCTAGTGTCCGACTGAGACATAGCCAAAACTAAACAGATGGAAACGCGACCCGTGCAGTTAAGGGTACACTTCTGTGGTTGGGAACTACGAAAAACTAGTTTAAATTCCCGCCTTGCCACTTGCCAAACAAACAAAGAGGCCTGTTTCACCTCATTACACTTTAGCTTTCTCACCTGTAAAAAGAGGGTGACAATGCCTACAACATCAATTTTCTTGTAAAGATTAATGGGAACAATAATTGGCATGGCACCATCTTAGCATAAAGAAATTGCTCCCCAAAATACATTGTCACTACAACTCTCAGACATAAACTCATCCTGAGTAAAAAGGTTGAGAGAGATTTATCTAGAATACTCATCACTTGCTTTCTGGTCAATTGTTTAAGCCCCGCTCCCTTGCTGGATTACCAAGGAGGTAAGGGGCCATGTATCTCAACACCATCTTATAGCATCTGGCCCATTACAGGTGCTCAGAAAATATCTGTTGAATGGTGAAAGAATAACAACTTATCTTCTTTACCCTTAAAAACATTGTACAATGTGATGTAAATTCAGTATTTCCAAATATCCAAGCAGACTCTCTTGCAGAGCCTGCAGACTCTAAGAGTGAATTCAGCACTGTCTGGTGATTTCTCCTTGTTCTGAAATACCCTAGCTCTGGAATATGCTTTGCAGTGTCTGTAGTACTCACCATAAGGCATGAAAAACATATTCTGCAAAATAGTCTGGAATGGGGACTCCTGTGCAATGAATCCCTGAAGAATCTGAAAAAGAGAGTAAGCCCCTGGGATAGATGGGGAGGAGCTTGGTTACCAGGGGTGGAGGCCAAGGGCCAGTTGTGACCTTAAGAAGTCAGAAACCAAAAGACCTCCTATGCTTTCTCTCTTATGTCTCTAAAATGAGAGTGATGGTCCCATCCTGAAGCACTTGGAATGTACTCTGATGGGCCAACTCAATTAACAAGTGCCTGATGAATTCAATTATGCAAATATATTTGAGTCCAATACATCATCTCAAGTTGGACATGACCTCAGACTTCAGTGAAGAACAGATAGAAACTGTTAAGAAATTGAATATGAACATGTAATAAATTCTTTGTCCAAAATTATTCTTCTGATAGCACAAGTTCACAAGCCCACAGTCATGAAAAAAAATAAATAAACAAAACAAATGAATCAATTTCATTTTTAAATCCAAGAAATATGTAAGAAATTCTAACTATGATATTACTTTTAAGGAGATAAATTTGGGGACAAGATCTTGCTTGTTCTGAGTTGCACAGCCCCTTCATGATATGCAGAAACTGGCTTGGACATTGAGAACTGATTAGAAGCTGGTAACACAGATTTATAGAGTGCAACATTAGTTCTTTGTTTAGTATAACCTTAAAACAATTTAAGGATGATGGAGTCTATAAAACCCCAAAGCTTTTAGAAGATAACAACCTCACAGGTGTTGCTGGAATCTTGGGTGCAGAGTGACATCACATAGGCTAAGGCCTGCTGAAGGAATTGTATGGAAAAAGGGAGGCTACAAGTTCTCCTAGGCATGTAGCAAAGAATCTTTATTTTAACATTGCTTATGTAGGTAGCACCACATGTACACACTATTAATCAATAATCCTATGACTAAAAATCTCATGACCAGGTCCTCTTTGGCCTGGTGTTTAGCAATCTATTGATTAACTGATAAACATTCATCTTAACTTTATCTAAAACCTTTCTAACTTCTATAGTTAAAACTAAACCACAAAACAGAGCTCTGGGGGAGCAGACTGTTTGAATGCCTGACCCTCAAGAAACCACCTGGAGGCAGTTATCTAACTTTAAGAAGTGGTCTGGAAATTCCTAAGATATACAGGAAACTTTCCTGCAAGCCCTACCTCCACAACCAGGCCTTTGTTCACTGGAGTTTTACATCCTAGGTGACAAGGTCTTTTAGGTCATTATGACGTTCTATCCCAGTCTCTCCTTTCCAACTCACAGAAAGATTTTTAACTTGCTCTCACAGCATATGTCTGTTTAAAGGCATATATAGGCTTTTCACCTATATTTCCCCTTTCTTTTTCTTATTGTGGCAGTTATCACTCATCATTAATGTGAAAATTGCAGCATGTCTTCCATTTTCTTGTTTAGCTTCATTAATTTTCCTACACACAATGTATAAAATCAAACATAAAATTAACAATAATGCAAATGATCCTACAGAGCTTTCAATTAATCCATTAATTTTGGGTAATGGATTTAACTGCTCAATTCCATTAGCAATACCTTGCAAAATTTAATCTCCATCAACTTTTTTTTTTTAATTTTTATCCATCAACCTTTTCTAACTTACATTGAAAGGTAGAATAAACCTCATGCTTTAAATTAACAATATCGGTAGTTAAATTTTCCTGGTTTAGCAAATGCTTTTTCACTTTCTCCCAAGGGAATTTGGTTTCATTATAGATAACAGGGGTAATACAAAAAGAAGTCATATTCCAGTCACATTTCAATTTTATCTGTTTCTTTATGCTAGTCAATTCATCTCCTAACATAATGACAGTTTGTTCTAAATCGGACAGTTCACTGTATATTTCAGTGTCAATTTGTTTTTAAGCAGTCCATAATTGTTCAGAGTTCTTATGCCAATTGGCCACAAAGTTCTGAGTTTTAATGTTCTCTCTTAATGCCACACCAGCAGTTGCAGCTATAGCAGTAACTGCAATGATCCCCAAGATGGCAGCAATGAGCAGTCTGAGAAAGTGTTTGCTTCTTTTCAGGATCTTACCTGCTAACAGTTGTAGAATGGAGAGCACCAGGGATTCTTGCCAAGGCTGGGTCAGGTTAATTGGAAGCCATATCCCAGTGCGAGCTCTCAGCAAATACAACTGTTCCTTAGATGGATTAAAACTTTAAAGAATTGTTAATGCAAGTAAACAGTTAACAAGTAGGACAAAACAGTTACTGTTACTTTGTTCCAAGTAACATTTTATTAAATGTTAAGTTTGGTTAAACCAAATAAAAGGTAATTGTAAATAAGCTTGGATATATTTAGTTTCATTTACCATAAATTTCATTTGATATTCTTGGTAACCATTGTGGATATGGAGAAACAATCCTCCTGTCCACGTTTTAAGAGGTTGTAATGCAGCAGCAATTTTCCAGAAATGTGTTTGTTTTGGATATGCTACAATGCCAGGAGCCAGGGGTAAAAACCCACCATTTTTCAAAAGCATAGACTGAGAAGTAGCTATTGCTGCTTTATCTTTATTTTGTTGAATTTCAAGTGGCACAGGTGACCCAAAAGTTGTTTCTAAGTAAGCCATAGGTCCCCAATCAATTACCTCACCACTTGTGATGTTCATAAACATATAGGGAAATTCTCTTTTACATTTAGTCCAATACACCCATTCATGGGCTTCTGAATACAGATACATCTTGCAAAGTGGCAATTCTGGATTAGACAAGATCTCGTCAATGCAATACTTATTTAGAGGATAAGCACTTCACATAAAAATTTCAGAAAGTTGTTTTGGATCTTCTGGCTTGTGTTTATACAAGCTAACCCCAGGTTGGAGAGACATATGAAGACAATGGGCGTGGTCTCCAAAATGCATAGGAGGACCTGTCACTCCTGTTGTATAATTAAAAATCACCATGCCTTCTTCATTAGGTTTAAATGGTCCTCTGGTGTCATAGGAACCAGGGAGCCAGTAAGAATCATTAACATAAACAGGAACAGTAGGTTTCAGCCAACTAACACCTTGAAGTAAAGGAAGGTTAGGAATGTAAGTCCAATATTCATATTTCTGTCCCTCAATGGTTAACAGAAGAGAGAGTTAGTATAGCTATAAACAAATTAGCAGCATTCATCTGCTTGTTGGTGTAATTCACCATAGTTTTCACTTGATGACATAGCTGCTTTACCTGCCCCCAAGTCATCGGTGGGGATGGGGGTTCTTTTGTCTGGGGTAAAACTGCCTGTCTCTCTCTCCTGGATGTCCCCAAATTCATTTTGGTCAGGTTAGCTGTCACCCTCTCCTCCTTTATCTCCTTTGTTGGGGTAATTGGTAAAGTAATAGTTTCAATATTTTGAACTACATAAGTGGAATATTAAGAGCTGCTGATAATGTTATTTGTTTGATCAGGATAATTTGTTAAAAGTAATATAATGGCAAACAATTCTGATTTTTTGTACAGATGAATAAGGAGATTATTTTACTTTATGAATATTAGGACCCAAATATCCAAATATTCACATTTTATTAGTATCTGTATAAAATGTTTCTGTATCAGGTATTGGTTCTAATTTTACTATTTTGGGCAAAATCCAAGTAGTATTTTTAAGAAATTGAATTTTTTTATCAGGAGGAAAATGATTATCTATTGTTCTAATATAATCTGATAATGCAATTTGTCCATCTGTATTTAACATAAGTAAACTAGAAATTTGGTTATTAGTTAAAGGAATGACAATTTTTTTAGGATCTCTTCTTGCTAATTGCCTTATAAGAAAAGCCATTTTTTGTATGTGAGTTTTCATTCTTTTAGGTGCTTTGTTTGGTAAAAAGTACCATTACACAAAAGTCATTTTTGGCACACTTAATCTTGTAGAGAGTGCTCTGATGGAAATACATAAATATAAAAATTATTAATTTGAGAAACTCGATTTAATTGAGCATCTTGAATATGTTCCTCAATCCATTGTAATTCTTTTTCAGCCTCAGGGGTAAGTTGTCTGGGGCTATTAAGATTAGAATCTCTTCTAAAATGGAGAACAAATTAATAAGAGAGTAAGTGGGGATTCCTAATGTTGGTCACACCCAATTAAGATCTCCTAATAATTTTTGAAAATCATTTAAATATTGAATTTAAATTTTGAGTCTCCTAATTTGAACTTTTTGAGGAATTACATTTTGAGCACTAATATGATACCCTAAATATTCCCAAGGTTCCTGAGGTCTTCTGATAGTTGAAGACCATAGTCCTTAAATTTAGAATATGCCTGTTGGTATAATTTTTGTAATTGGTTAGGACAAGGGTGAGATCATAATATATCATCCATAAAATGCAAGCATATACTTTCTGGAAAAGATTTTCTAGGTTCTTTTAAAGGCTGGTCTACAATTGACACAAGATGGGGCTGTTAAGCATGCCTTGAGGCAACACTTACCACTGAAACCTTCTAGTGGGCCTTTCATTGTTTAGGGAATGGACAGTAAAAGTAAAGTGCTCTGCTTCTTTTTGCTGCAAATGAATTGTAAAAAAAGCAATCTTTTAAATCTATTATAATTATAGGATAATGCTTTGGTATTAGCATTGGATTTGGAATTCCAGGTTGCAAAGAACCCATAGATTTAATAACAGAATTAATTTTTCTTAAATCTGTTCACATTCTCCATTAGCCAGATTTCTTTTTAATTATGAATACAGGTGAATTCCATGTACTGGTTGTAGGTTTGATATGACCAGCTTGTAATTGCTTATCAATTTTTTTCTTTTCTTTTTTTTTTTTTTTATTGAATCATAGCTGTTTACATTAATTCAATCATGGGGTACAGTGTGCGGGTCTCACATACAATCTGAAATATTTTCATCCGCCTGTTCGACATAACGTCCATGAGATTTTCTCATTTACTGTGTGAAAACATTTGTGTTCTGCATTTAGTAGGTTTCTCCTGACCCTTCAAAGATGCACCTCAAGTGTGATCCCACCTTTTATCCTCTCTCCCCCCACCCTCTCCCTCCCCTTCCCTCCCTCTCCCCTTTCCCTGTCTTCTTGTGCAATAGTTGGGTTGTAGCCTTCACATGAAAGATAAAAATTTGCTTCATATTAGGGTTGTATACATTGGATAATTTTTCTTCCATTCTTGAGATACTTTGCTAAGGAGAATGTGTTCCAGCTCCATCCATGTAAATATGAAGGAGGAAAAGTCACCATCTTTCTTTAAGGCTGCATAATATTCCAAGGTATTGATGTAGCACTTCTAATTTTTCCAGCTGAAGGGGCCATGCTGAGTCATCAAGAAGCCAGAAGCAATAAAAGAATCAGTAATACTGTTTCTGTCTTTATTTAAAATCTTGATGTGGCTCGGCGCCTGTGGCTTAACGGGCTAAGGCGCCAACCACGTACACCTGAGCTGGCGGGTTTGAATCCAACCCAGGCCCACCAAACAACAATGACGGCTGCAACCAAAAAATGGCCGGGTGTTGTGGCAGGTGCCTGTAGTCCCAGCTACTTGGGAGGCGGAGGCAAGAGACTCCCTTAAGCCCAGGAATTGGAGGTTGCTGTGAGCTGTGATGCCAGAGCACTCTACCCAGGGTGACAGCTTGAGGCTCTGTCTCAAAAAAAAAAAAAAAAAAAAAAAATCTTGATGTGTTGTTTATCATGGAGTTTTGTGCATCTACTGTGATTAAAATAAAATTCCAACAAAGGTTATTTATGTTGATTGCTGTGGTATTTTTTGGTCACACCTCCCCACCCCTCCATTCTTGGCCCTAGCTAGAGGCTTTGTTAGTCTCAAGTTCAATTTTTTGGGCAAGAATACTTCATGGTTGACATTGTGTCCTCTCTGCATCACACTAAGAGAGACTAGCTTTCTAGTCTCTTTTTGTTATTTTTTTAAAGAACGGTAAGGGGAGGATGTCCACTCTCACAGCAACTGTTCCACATTGTACTGGAAATCCTAGCAAGTGTGATAAGAAAGAAAAGGCATTCATATTGGAAAGGAAGCAGTAACATCTTCTGTCTCTTATCTCAGATGATGCTATTATTTATGTGGACAATCTCAGGGAATCTGCAATAAAAGCTTTTAGGACTGAGTGTAGCAATGTCAACATACAATAATAAATCATATTTCAGCAGTTACAAATGAACAATTGCCTATGAAATTTATAAAGTAGCACTGTCTAAAGTAGCTCTAAAAGGAATATGATATTCTTAGCTATACGCTAACAAAATCTGTGCAGGATTAATGTGCTGGAAAATATAAAACACTGATGAAAGAAATTAAAGACCTAAATAAGTGAGAAGATACATTCTATTCATGAATTAGAAGCTTTATGACAATTAAAATGTCCAACTTCTCCCAACTCATCTATAGATTTAAGGCAATCTTAAACAAATCCCAATGTGATTCTTTATAGATATAGGTAAACGGATTATAAAATTTACATTTAAAAGTAAAGGAACTAGAATATTCAAACAGTTCTGGAAAAAAACAACATTAAAGATCCATACTGCCCAATTTTAAGACATATTATAAAATGTGCTCATACACTCCAGTGATCATAACACTATGGAATTGACTAGAAGATAGACACAGAAATAAGTGAAAGAGAATAGGAACTCCAGGAATAAACCCATAATATAGTTTTAAAGAGCTTTATTGAAGGATCATTTCTAAGATGGTGGCTAACAGCTTCCTTGCAACTCGGCACGATAAGTCTGGGGAGAGAAGACGCCAGGCATCTGTGGCTGGTAGTATGTGCCCAGAAACATCCCTTAAGGGACACAGGGAGTCAGTGTGAGACTTCTGGACCCCATGAGGAGGACAAAAGCAGTGGAGAACTGGTAAGTGTTTGCGTGTGTTCATTGGGTCTATTCCCACTGGCAGCTGTAAGTATAGCAGCAGTGAGATTGCAAACCGGAAAGGACTTACCTGTGAGCTATTTTGGGGTTTTGAACTTGGTACTCAGTTGAACTACCTTTAGAGAACATGGGCAAGAGTGCAGAGGACTTTAAGCATTGTCTAGGGCCCCAGACTGAGCGGCTGAGTCGGATGGACCTAACAGTGTTTGGCTGTGTGCCCCGTGGAGCCATTGTGGGAGAACTGCCTCGGCAAGCTCTGCCCTTAGGGTGGCAGAGCAAGGATCTGGTGGAAGACCTTGGGCAAGTAATCTAGAGACTGAGCAGCCTAAAAGTGGGGACTGAGACAGCCTCAGCCATCAGGGGCATTGAGTGAGACAGGTTTTGGCACACTGGGTAAGTGGATACCACTTCAGGAGTTATCCGAGAGACCAGTGCTTTCCTGGGAAAGCTGCTGCTTAGCCAAGGTTAGCAGTTTGATGTGCCCTTTATGTGGGCTTTCCTCTCTACTTGGTGGAGGTGGAGTACTGTGTCCAAACAGGCTAGCAAAGAGTCAGTGACCTCAAGGGCACCACGCAACCCAGCACCCCCAGAGATTGGGGGTTTTTAAGGTTAGGTCAAAGTACCCTACTTTACATAGCTATTGCTCCTGTCTCCCTCTTTCTGTGCCTCTCTTCTTTTTGACAATATTCCCTTTTACCCACCCTCTCTCCTTTCTCTTTTTTCTTTCTTTTTTTCTTTCTTTTTTCCTTTCTTGCTCTTCAATCTTATCTTCCTGGTTCTGTACCAAAAGGACTCATCAAAATCTTAGTCCAGAGGCATGGCAACTTAAACATGAAGACAGAAAGGGAATTTAGACTACAAATGATGAAAACAATGAAGGAAACTGCTGATAAAGTAGAAAATAACCAAAAGGAAATCCAAAAACAAATCACATAAGAGACAAATGATATGAATACTATAGAAAAGATATAGCAAAGCTGAAGGAATCGAAGCAGTCCATTCGGGAATTTAAAGATGTAATGGAAAGCAGCAACAACAGATGAGACAAAGCAGGTGAAAGAATTTCGGAGGCAGAGGATAAAGCTCTTGAGATAGCTCAGCTAGTTTCAATTCTAAGTATTTATGCACCCAATTTAAATGAGCCCAGATTCTTGAAATAGACCTTATTTAGTCTGAGCAATATGATATCCTATGACACAATAGTAACAGAGGACTTTATCACTCCTCTTACAGAGCTGGACAGATCCTCTAAACAGAAATTAAACAAAGATATAAGAGACTTAAATGAAACTCTAAAACTAGTGTGCTTTTAGACATATATTGAGCACTCCATCCTAAAGATAAAGAATATACATCTCATCGCTCCATGGAACATTCTCCAAAATTGATAATATCCTAGGATCCTAGGAAACCTCAACAGAATCAAAAGAATGGAAATTTTACCTTGTATCTTCTCAGACCACTAGGCACCAAAAGTGGAACTCAACTCCAACAAAAACATTCAACCCCACACAAAGGCATGAAAATTAAACAACCTTCTGTTGAGTGACAGTTGAATGCAGGAAGAAATAAAAGAAGAAATCATTAACTTCTTTGAGCATAACAACAACAGCAGTCCTGAGAGGAATATTTATCGCTTTTAGATGACTACATTCGAAAAAGAGCCCATCAATAACCAGCTTATGGAATTGGAAAAAGAAGAACAATCTAAGCCTAAGCCCAGAAGAAGAAAAGAAATATCCAAAATTAAATCAGAGATTAATTAATTTGAAAACAAAAGAATCATTCAGAAAATTAATGAAAGGAGTTTGTTTCTTGAAAAAATAAACGAAATATATAGACCTTTGTCCAGACTAACTAGAAATTGAAAAGTAAAATCTCTAGTAACTTGTTCAGAAATGAATTACAGAAATAAATTACAACTGATGCCACAGAGATACAAGAGATCATCTCTGAATACTACCAGAAACTCTATGCCCAGAAATTTGGCAATGCGAAGGAAATGGATAAATATTTGGAATCACACCCTCTCCCTAGACTTAGCAGGAAGAAATAGAGCTCCTGAACAGACAAATTTCAAGCAAGGAGAGCAAAGAAACAATAAAATGTCTCCCAACAAAAAATTGCCCTGATCTGGATGGCGTTCACACCAGAGTTCTATCAAACCATCAAGGAATACCTTATTCCCATACTACATAAATTATTCCAAAAAATTAAGGGGGAATGAATCTTACCCATATAGTCCTGCAAAGCAAACCTCACCCTGCTACCAAAACCAGGAAAAGATCTAAATAAAAAGGAGAATTTCCAACCAATTTCACTCATAAATATAGATGCAAAAATTCTCAACAAAATTCAAGCCATGGATTACAGCTTATTTATCATCAAAAAAAGTCATACATTATGATCAAGTAGGTTTCATCCCAGGGATGCAAGGCTGGTTTAACATAATCAAGTCCATAAACGTTATCCACCATATTAATAGAAGCAAAAACAAAGCCCATATGATCCTCTGCAGATGCAGAAAAAGCATTCAATAAAATACAGCATAGTTTTCTAATAAGAACATTAGTTATAATTAGTAGGTATGGGTGGCACATTTCTTAAACTGATCGATGCTATCTATGACAAACCCACAACTACTATTGTACTGACTGGAGTAAAACTCTTAGAACTGGAATCAGACAAGGTTGTCCTCTGTCACCATTACTATTTGACACAGTCCTGGAAGTTCTAGCCAATACAATTAGGCAACACAAGGAATCCAAGTGAGAGGAGAGGCGGTCAAACTCTCCCTCTTTGCTCACTATATGGTCTTATAGTTAGAGAACCCTGAAGACTCAAACACAAGACTCCTGGAAGTCATCAAAAAAAATATAGTAATGTCTCAGGATGTAAAATCAATGTCCACAAGTCAACAGCCTTTGCATACGGCAATGACAATCAAGATGAGATGCTAATTAAGGACACAACTCCCTTCACCATAGCTTCAAAGAAAATGAAAATACCTTAGGAATATTCCTAACAAAGGATGTAAAGGACATCTACAAAGAGAATTATGAAATCCTTAGAAAGGAAATAGTAGAGGACATTAACAAAAGGAAGACCATACCATGCTCATAGCTGGGAAAAATCTACATTGTTAAAATGTCTATACTTTCCAAAGCAATCTACCTATTCACTGTCATCCCTATTACGATACCAAAATTGTACTTTCAATGTTTGGAAAAAATGATTCTGTGTTTTGTATGGAACCAGGAAAAACCCTGTATAGCTATGCAGTTCTTAGTAATAAAACAAAGCTGGGGCGGCCCCTGTGGCTCAAAGGAGTAGGGCGCCAGCCCCATATGCCAGAGGTGGTGGATTCAAACCCAGCCCCAGCCAAAAAACTCAAAAAAAAAAAAAAAACCCCAAAAAGCAACAAAGTTGGGGGCATCACCATACCACATTTTAGGCTTTATAGCCATAGTGGTCAAGACAGTATGGTACTAGCACAAAAACAGAGACATTGATTTATACAGATGCTAATAAAATGGGAATATCTGGATATTTGGGTCTTAATAGCATTTAGTACATGCATCTGCACAAAAAGCAGAATTGTTTGCCATTATATTACTTTGAACAGATTATCCTAATCAAGCAATATTATCAGCTACTCAAAATAGTCCACACATATAGTTTAAAATATTGAAACTTACTTTACCAATTAATACCCAAGAACTTTATTATTTTCTTCCCTTCAACAATTAATTAGGAATAGATGATTTCATATATATCACTCATGTTATTGCTCATTCCAATTTACCTATTTCCTTTCCTGTCAGTTAGGCTCAGTATTATCTGTATTATCTGCTCACCATGAGCACGCTTTACTTCATACTAATGCTCAATCTTTAAGAAGACATATTTCTTGGCGTACTGCAAGAGTTATAATATGTTTCTGCCCTACTTGTCAGCCTCTAACAGCTCTTCACTTACCTATAGGAGTGAATCCTAGAGCACTATTGTCTAATCCATTGTGGCAGATGGATGTTACTCAATTTCCAGAATTTGGATAATTAAAATATATTCATCATTCTGTTAATAACTATTCTCATTTTTCTTGGGCTTTAGCAATGATATCAGAAAAAGCTGATGCTGTAATTATTTTTTAGAGGCTTCTTCAGTAATGGGCAAACCTTTTAACTATAAAAACAGATAATGGTTCTGCTTATGTTTCCAAACAGCCTTTTTAAAATTACACAATATAAAATTTATTACAGGAATTCCTGGCAACAGTACTTGACAAGCAATAATTGAACGTCAGAATTGAACATTAAAAGAGATGCTTTTAAAATAGCAAAAAAGGGGGGAACAGTATAATGTAACTCCCAGAAATAGATTGTATTCAGCTCTTTTTACCTTTAATTTTTTAATATCAATGAGGAAAATGAAATTCCAGCTTATTGGATAAAAGTGACCTCTCCTCCCTTGAATCAACCTCTTTATTACAAGGACACCCTATCAAATTCATGGATGCCGGCAGAAGTTGAATGTTGGGGAAGAGGGTATGCTTATGTTTCTACAGGCAATACTAAATTTGGGTTCCAGATAAGAATTGAAGTTTTGACATGGTTCCCCGGAAATGCACCCTGAAGGAGAAGTTGTAGAAAAACAGAGTGACTACCAACCTGACAAAAATGAACTTGGAAATGTCCAGGACAGAAAGGACAATCCAACCACGGACAAGGGAATCCACCTCGATAACTTGGGAGCAGGAAAACAACTGACTCATCAAGCAAAAGCATTAATAAGATAGAAGCAAATGAATGCACCTAATTTGTTTATAGCTATGGTAACTCTTTTATCTGTTCCTCCTGAAGGACAGAAATATGAATACTGGACTTACATTCCCAATCCTCCTTTCGTTCGAAGAATTAGTTGGTTAGAGCCTACTGTACTTTTCTATGTTGATTCATCATGGCTTCCAGATCCCTATGACACCAGAGGACATTTTAAACCTAATGAAGAAGGCATGGTGATTTTTAATTATACTACTGGAGTGACTGGTCCTTCTATATGTTTTGGAGATCATTGCCATTGTCTTCATATGTCTAACCTTGGGTTAGCTTGTATAAACACAAGCCGGAAGATCCAAAACAACTTGGTGACATTTTCTGTTAAGTGCTTATTCTTTAAGTAACTATGGCGTTGACAAGATCTCTTCTAAACCAGAATTGCCACTTTGTAAGAGATATGTTTTCTGAAGTCCCTGAATGGGTGCATTGGACTAAATGTAAAGGAGAATTTCCCTATATGCTTATGAACACCACAGGTGGTGAGGTAATTGATCAGGGACCTTTGGTTTACTTAGAAACAACTTTTGGGTCACCCATGCCACTTGAAATTCAACCAAATAAAGATAAAGCAGCAATAGCTACTTAGTCTATGCTTCGGAAAAGCAGTGGGTTTTTTCAACCCCGGCTCCCGGCATTGTAGCATATCAAAAACACATTTGTGGAAATGTGTTTTAATTGCTGCTGCATTACTACCTCTTAAAACGTGGACAGGAGGATTGTTTCTCCATATCCACAATAGTTACAAAGAATATCAAAAAAAGTTTATGGTAAATGAAACTAAATATATCCAAACTTGTTTGCAATTACCTTTTGTTTGGTTAAAAGGAAATGTTACCTGGAACAAGGTAACAACTGTTTTGTCCTACTTTGTCAACTGTTTACTTGCATTAACAATTCTTTATTTTAATCCATCTAAGGAACCAGGGGTCCTCAAACTATGGCCCACAGGCCACATGCAGCCTGCCAACGACATTTATCCGGCCCACCAGGTGTTTTTGCCTCCACTGCCTGTCTTGTTTAGGAGCAGACTCATCACAGCTGCAAAATCTGTTAGCAGAAAAACAATCACTTGCATTCCCAAACAAAACATGTGGATTCATTGGATAAGTTGCAAAAGGAGTTCCAATTTAGATTTAAGGAGCTTCATCTCCATGAACAGGACATACAGCTTTTCCATAACACATTTTCTATTGACATTGAAAATGTAGGGGTCTGTCCATGAAGTCGCCGCCCCGGCCGCCCCTCTCCAGCTGCTTTGTCTCCACCTCGTGTGGGCGTCTCCAGTAGGTGGGAGCCAGGTGCTGATGCATGCGGTGGGGGCGGCCGTGCTCTGGTTCTGTGGCTTTGCTCTGGCTCTGCACGGGCCATGGCTTTCCGGCTTCTCCATGGGGCTGGCTTGTGGTGCCCAGATACTCTAAGAACGTTTCCATTGTTGCTCAGAGGACACACGCGATGGGATTCAGAATTCCTGAAGAATTGCCTTTGTGAGAAGCTGGAAGTATTTCTTTTAAATTCCTTCTCTTAGTTTTTCAAAGAAACACCAAGAAACCATGAACAACCTCAGTAATGAAGAGTTTGACTGCCACTTGCTTGATGAAGGTTTTACCAAGGATATTCTGGACCAAAAAATCCATGAAGTTTCCTCTTCTGATAAGGATGCCTTCTATGTAGCAGACCTCAGAGATGTTCTGAGGAAACACTGAAGATGGCTCTTGTCACTCCCTTTTATGCAGTCAAATGTAATGACAACAGAGCCATTGTGAAGACCCTCGCTGCCATTGGAACAGGATTTGACTGTGCTAGCAAGACATAAATACAATTGGTGCAAAGTCTTGGGGTGTCTTCGGAGGATTATCTATGCAAATCCTTGTAAAAAAAAATGTCTCAAATTAAGTACGCTGCCAATAATGGGGTCCAGATGATGACTTTTGACTGTGAGGTCGAGTTGATGAAAGTTGTCAGAACACATCCAAAGACCAAGTTGGTTTTGTGGATTGCCACTGATGACTTCAATGCAGTCTGTCAACTCAGTGTTAAATTTGGTGCCACATTCAAAACCAGCAGACTTCTTTTTGAGAGGGCAAAAGAGCCAAATATTGATGTCATTGGTGTCAGCTTCCACATAGGAAGTGGCTGTACTGATCCTGAGACCTTCGTGTAGGCAGTTTCTGATACTTGCTGAGTCTTTGACATGGGAGCTGAGGTTGGTTTCAGCATGTACCTGCTTGATATTGGTGGTGGCTTTCCTGACTCTGAAGATGTGAAGTTTAAATTTGAAGAGATCATAGTGTAATCAACCCAGCATTGGACAAGTACTTTCCATCAGACTCTGGAGTGAGAATCATAGCTGAGCCAGGCAGACATTATGTTACATTAGTCTTCACACTTGCAGTTAATATCATTGCCCAAAAAATTGTACTAAAGGAGCAGATAGGCTCTGATGATGAATATGAGTCCAGTGAACAAACCTTTATGTATTACATCAATGATAGAGTATATGGATCGTTTAGTTGCATCCTTTATGATCATGCTCATGTAAAGCCTCTTCTGCAAGACAGACCTAAACCAGACGAGAAGTATTATTCATCCAGCATATGGGAACCAATATACAATGGCCTTGACCGGTTTTTGAGTGCTGTGACCTACCAGAAATGCATGTGGGTAAATGATGCTCTTTGAAAATATGGATGCTTACACTGTAGCTGCTGCTTCTACTTTCAGTGGATTCCAGAGGCCGACTATCTACTATGTGATGTCAGGACCGACATGGCAACTCGTGCAGCAAATTCAGAACCCCGACTACATACCCGAAGTAGAAGAGCAGGATGTTGGCATTCTGACTGTGTCTTGTGCTTGGGAAAGTGGAATGAAATGTCACCCAGCAACTTGTGCTTCAGCTAGTATTAATGTGTAGCTAGTCTATAGCTGTTAACTGCAAGTTTAGCTTGAATTAAGGGATTTGAGGGGAAAATTTAACTTAGTTATTGCTAGTTTTGAAATATCTTTGTAAGAGTAAGGTTGGCACAGATGCAGCAATATGTAAGATTAGGAGATGGGGGTCACACTTATCTGTGTTCCTATGGAAACTATTTGAATATTTGTTTTATATGTATTTTTATTCGCTTTTCAGACATGCTGTGAAAGAGCACCCCTCCACTGCTCAGCAAGCACTTGTAGCTTGTACAGTGGTAGAATGGGCCAAAAACTTAGTATTGTGACCTGTTTTAAGAATAAAGTATCTTGAAATTAAAAAAAGAAAAAGAAAATGTGGATACACTTTACCAAACGGAACTGGCTGAACTGCAGAATTGTGACTCTCTGAAACATGCATTCAAGTCAAGCAGCCTTCCTAATT
>CAUYRH010015452.1:0-29106 GCA_963574655.1 Perodicticus potto | reverse complement strand
TTGTTGTTTGGCGGGCCCCTGGGCTGGATTCGAACCCGCCAGCTCAGGTGTACGTGGCTGGCGCCTTAGCCCCCTGAGCCACAGGCGCGGAGCCTATTTATTTATTTTCAATACGGGGCCTCACTCTGTTGCTTAGGCTGGAGTGCAGTGGGACCATCATAGCTCACTGCAGCCTTGCACTTCTCAAGTGTTTCTTTTACCTTAGCCTTTCAAGCTGCTGGGACTACAGGTGCATACCAGCATGCCCAGCTAATTTTTATTTTATTTTTTTAGAGATGGGTCTTGCTGTATTATCCAAGTTGGTGTTGAACTCCTGGGCTCAAACAATTCTCCTGCTTCAGCCTCTTGAATTGCTCAGATTACAGGCCTGAGCTATCACACCCAGCTAAAATAATGTATATTTAATTTCCAAAAAAATCTAGGACTGGATTGGAAATAAAGGGCAATGTATTGCTATATCAAACTTTATAGAATAAATACAAAAAAACCCAAACTTTTACAGAAATGAACAATTATAACTTCTCCAAAAGGGTTCAAGTTAATCTACAATATTTTACTAATGGAGTAGATGATAGAGAGTTTTCAAAAGGAAGTAGAAGATTGACAACCCAACAACTTTACTCAGGTGGTAAGTCTTTGAGGCCAAGGGACAATCTGTACTCATTAATTAAGCTTATATTTCTGAGTGGAAAATAAGAACACACACATATTTTTAGTCTTTAAGTGAAAGATTGCTTTTTCAACAATAGCATGTAACTTTTTAACCTTTTTTGTTTAAAAGAATATATGTATAGAGTAATAAATTCCGACAGTTCAGGCAGCGCCTATGGTTCAGTGAGTAGGGCACCAGCCCCACATACTGAAGGTGGTGGGTTCAAACCCGGCCCCGGCCAAACTGCAACAAAAAAAAATGGCCAGGCGTTGTGGTGGGTGCCTGTGGTCCCAGCTACTCGGGACTCTGAGGCAAGAGAATCACCTGAGCCCAGGAGCTGGAGGTTGCTGTGAGCTGTGATGCCAGGGCACTCTACCAAGGGTGACAAAGTGAGACTCTGTCACTAAAAAAAAAAAAAAAAAAAAAGTCTGACAGTTCAGAAGTAAATAAAAGTAAAAAGTAACACTCTCTCTCTCACTCCCACACTCTCCTCTTATTCCCTGTAGGTAACCACTATTTGTACTTGACATACTCTTCCACATCTTGATGGAACAAAATGGTTAATTTGATGCCATAATAGCTCAACAAATACATTAATTCTCAAATCAGAAAAAGTGTATTTCCATTTTTGAAGAAAAGAAAAACACACTAAGATACTAAGGGGAACCCATTGTCCCTATTCTTTTAGCTGCCATGAAGAATTTTCTCTAAATACTCCTAGCCCTTCCCCAACCCTTTCATCCTCACCACATAAGTAGATGGTAGGCAATAGCCATTAGTCTACATTCTCAACTGATGGGGGGTGGAACCTTCCTTCTTTCCACTTGCCTGAGATAACTTGTCTGCTCTGCAAACTCAAACTATACCTGGGACTGGCTTCTATAATCTAGAACAAGGAGCACTAAGCTACTACATCCCAGTGTTTATTATTAACAGAGATAACATTTTGTTTTCCTACCTGCTTTGTTACTGCTCAATTGGTTCGGACCAGGTGTAAGAAAAGACCTCAGTCTAAATATTGAAATCAAAATTCTAGAAAAATAAAGGCAACAAGGAATGGGGTGAAGGCAACTGAGAGATAAATACAAATAAATGAAGAATAGCCCATATGATAGAATTTTCAAAATGCCATCAAAGTCATAAAATGGGAGGGAAGAAAAGTGAGAGGAAAGACCAGGCAAAAGATCCTGGAAAAGAACTGGTAAATGAAAACTTCAGCTATGGTGTTACTTGCTCAAGGTCACATCTGTGTAAGTAGGCATCCTGCTGGTGCTCTTCACTGATGAGAAGTGACTCACCAAGATGACAGAGGTTCTGAGCTGGGCATCTGCCAACCCACAGGGCAAGATGGCTCAGAACGGACCCTCAAGATGTACAAGCCCTGCGGACACCAGCAGAGGGGCCGGTGCCATCTGGCTGATGTCTGAAATTGAAGTACAAAGGCTGTTCTCCAGAAGTAAAGCTTACTCTAAGGTCATTTCTTGGGGATGGGCTGGGGGATGGAAATAGATTATAACTATAGAAATCTTTATATAAATATACTGTCTGAGGCTGGATCTTTGAATAGGGAGAGGAAAAGCTAGTAAGGCAGTGCAGGACATCTGTCTGAACAATAACAACAGAAATATTACACATGATTATCCTTCTTACAGATTAATCAAAAATAATCATGAACCAAAATCCTCAGCTAACTCAGAGCACATAGAGGGAAAGAGATAGGGACACATTAAAGAGTTTGTTTCCAAAAAAAAAAAAAAAACAAATAATTTCCTGAGTGTGTTGGGCTCCTGGCCGCCTCCTTCAGTCTAATGTTCTTCATTTGAACTCATTTGAAGGCTGAAACTAAAACTGTCTATAAAGCAATGTCTCAAATAATTACAAAAAGGATGAATTAGGTTTCTACACTGTTCTGATTAGAGAGTAACGTGAGTAGAGTTTTAAAAATGAATATTTGATGCAAATGGATTTTCTTCCTATTGTTTGCTTGTTTACTTTTTTGGGTTTTTTGCAGTTTTTTGGCCAGGGCCGGGTTTGAACCTGCCACCTCCGGTATATGGGGCCAGTGCTCTACTCACTGGGCCACAGGCGCCGCCTGCTTGTTTGTTTTTATGACAACATGGATGATCCTAGAGGACATACGTGAAACAAATAAACCAGGCACAGAAAGACAAATACTGTAAGGTCTCATTCAACCTGTACAATTGAAAATAGTCAAATTTATAGAAGCAGAGAGTAGAGCGATGGTGGCCAAGGTTCAGGGGAGGAGTGGGGACTCCTTGATCAAAATATACAAAGTTTTAGCTATGCACAATGAATGCATTAGCGTGATAACTATAGTTAACCATTCTGTACTGTATACTTGAAATTCGCAAAAAAAAATGGGGAAAAAATTAAAAAAAGAAAGACAGAGGAAGAAAAAATGGTAACCATGTGACGTGATGGCTATGTTAATTAACTTGACTGCAGTGATCATTTCACTATATATATATATGTATATATATATGTATCAAAACATCAACTGTACACCTTGAGTATATACAATTTTTATTTGCCAGTTATACCACAACAAAGCTGAGGAAAAAAACAAAAAGAGTTGCAGTATGAACTAAGATTGAACTGGGTTGGAGTAGGGATGCTGTCTGATTTATCTCTGTATGTGTCCAAGGCCCTCTCTAAATAACACATGCTTGCTAGCTGTTTGTTGAACAAATAAATGAACCTCTGCTACCAAAAAGATTAAATTAAACACTCCACCTTTCCTGATTACCCTTTCCTAGATATTTCCATGACTAGCACATTTTCTTTCCAAAAAAAAAAATCAATGTGACCTGTTTTTCCCCAAGCCTACAGCATATGTTTTTGAGGATTGCAGTTGGAAATCGAAAACAGGAAGAAAAAACCCCACCTACATATTTCCTAGAATTACTGTTTCTGTTCCACATGGTCAGAAACACAGCGGTTACCTGAATCAATACTTTTCAGTAGTGCATAGAAGTTTGGGAAATACTGGAGTTCCTCAAAGTTGTCTTCACTATAGGTTTTAGTTCTCCTTTCCAAGCCATTAGTCAAGGTTAAGGTGTTGGATACCGTTTCATCATTTTCTCCATTAGTAAAACCATCTTGGATTGTTGCCATCGGGGTCTGCAGTAGGGGCAAACAAAGTCAATAAAAAATAAGTATTTTGTTACAACTCATGAAACTCCTGATTGATTTTTGCCTCTGTGATGCCCCTGAATATGAAGTGTGAGAATTCCGCCTCCTTTGTTTGCAAGATCCTACAGGTTCAAACCCATGTCTGGGTATATATGCTCTAGTGATATGGAAAGGCCGCTGGGGCTTAGAAAAAGGTGCTCTACCTTGAGGAAAACCACTTGAAAACCTTGGCTCCTGCTTAGGGGGGAATTAGGGAATTTCTAGGTTCCTGCCCTGGCCAAGTTTAAGTTCTCTTAAGCCTCTCTGCACAAAACTGCCTTTCAGCAAAGAGAAATTTCATTTCACAGAATCTACCAAGAGGGTTAGTGCCGGGACACAGGAAAGCCTGCCAGAATTTCTAATGTATAGCAGAGCAGTCACCCTTGGGAATTTCTCAATGACAATTCAAGGGCTGTCTAAATGGGTACATAAGATTCTTTCTTTGAGACTTGATCTGTGTTTGGTGTTCCTCATCTGAGTAAATGGCCCATTCTCCATTGAGTGAATTAGACAGAAATGTCAGAACTGTTCTTGCTTCTTCTTTCTTTCACTCATTCATTCCATCAGTAGTTTTGAAAAAATATATCCTAAATTTGTACATTTCTCTCTCTACTACCACATTCTAGGCCAAGCAGCCTTTATCTCTCACCTTCCAACTGCTACAAATCTATTCCCAGGATTGCACTTTTTACATTGTAGCCAGTGTTATCTTTTTTCTTTTCTTTTCTTTTTTTTAGAGTCTCACTATGTTCCCCTTGGTAGAGTGCTGTAACATCACAGCTCACAGCAGCCTCTAATTCTTGGGCTTAAGTGATTCTCTTGCCTCAGCCTCCCAAGTAGCTGGGACTACAGGCACCTGCCACAATGCCCAGCTATTTTACTTTTGTGGCAGTTGTCCTTGTTGTTTAGCTGGCCAGGGCTGGGTTCGAAACCACCAACCTCAGAGTATGTGGCTGGCACCCTAACCACTGTGCTATGGATGCCAAGCCAAGTGTTATCTTTTTAAAAATCGGATCATGTAACTGCTTTGCTTAAAATCCTGTGTTTTCCCAGAGCTGTTACAATAAAGGTCAGAACCCATTTATGGCTCATACTCTGCATGGTCTGGCCTGGGTCCACCTTGCCAGTCTCTTCTCTCTTTGCTGTCTCTTTCCCCGCCAGCCACAGTGCCCTTGTTTCAGTTGCCTGGATACTCCACACATCCTTTTCTACATGCTGCCTCTCATGTTCACAAGTTAACTCCTATTTGACCTTCAGTTACTTCCTCAGAGAAGCATCCCCTGAGCCTAAATCCCAAACAGAATCCTTTTTTATAAGGTCTCACAGAACTATGCTTCCTCCTTTAGAGCATTTGATGCAGTTGTAATGAAAATACACAAATATAATGAAAATGCTGTTTAGAGACCTAGACCTAAAAGCTTCTAGACTTAAAGCTTCATAGGAGCAGGGGTTATACTTATTTATTTATTTATTTGGGAAATGAAAAGACATAGTCTCATTTATAGTCAAATTGCATCTGATGGGAGAGATGGGAAAGGGTCAATAGTCTCTTTGGATTTATTGTAGGACGAACTGTTAGAAATAATTGTATTTCCCAGAATATGCCTTTCATTTTCATTTTGGACTTATTTATTACTGGCACACCAGGTACCAGAATCCACACATGATTTTCCTTGTTCAGTAGGATTATATATTTTTAAATGAGCATGGTATTCATGGCGCATGACTCACGGTTGGCATTCAAGAAATATTTGTTGAAACACTATTTCACTGGCATTTCATGTGAATTGATGCTTTCAGATAACATGAGTAAACAGGTCAAGCATACAGTTTTAGAGATGGGTGAACAGGAGTACATAAGCAGAGTGAAGGATTATGAAAACAGCTATGCCCTTTTTAGTTCAGACTGGCAAGCATGAGTGAAAGTCATGAGTTCTTTGATAAATCTAAGAAGATTTTTTTAAAGTAGGCGAATCTTCAAAAGTTGTTTATGAAGACGGCAACTGGTAGGTATTAGAAGTAGGGAGAAAAAAAGAGTTTTTAGGCTATCAAGCAAAAAAACCCAGACCTAATTTCTATTTTCTAGCCTCTTATCTAAAACATAACCATATGCTTATATACTCTGTACTTGAGACAGGCTGTTGGAGGAGATGAGGAGCCCCGGGTCTGGGTGTTCTGGTGAAGAAAATCATAGGAGAGGTGAGGAGTGTGATATCCTCCTACAGTCACTTCATCTAGAGTTTTAAAAAGAATCCAAGGTGAGAAGAAAGATCTCAGTAGCTTGGTTAACGTCAAGGAAAAGAAGAAGCAAGGAGTCCAGAGGGAATGGAAGGATATAATGGCTAAATCTGGGTGAAGGATGACAGATGGGCACCTAACCAACGAGAAAAAGAAGGGGCAGCAGAAGGGCACAGTCTGGAACAGACACGCAGCATCTGGCAGCTAGCTCTGAGGAATGCAACAGCTGGGGTGGCAGAAGATTGGCTCAACCCACTTCTTTTTGCAGGGGCTGGGGACAGGTGATGACATCTACTGTGAACAGGTGTTGGATACCAAAAGAGCTATGAGATATTTGATTCCAGTGCACAGGAACTGTACAAATAGTTTTTATTATGTGATATTGTTATTTCAGATGTTATTCCATATATGTATTGTTTTGCTGTGTGGCATATTGTAAGATACAATCTTTACTATATAATAGAACATAACATGTAAACTTTCAGTTATTTTCCAAGTAGAATTCATTTGCATCTTTTGACATATTGGTATTTTATAAATATACTTTTTTTAAGAGACAGAGTCTTGCTAAGTTGACTAGTCTGGCCTCAAACTCCTGACCTCAAGGGATCCTCCTGCCTTGGCCTCCCAAAGTGCTCAGATTACAGGTATGAGCCACTGTGGCTGGGCTTAAATAGGCTAATAATGCCACATACCCCAGATGTTTTTTGACATCAGATGAGGTATAATTATATACAGATATAAATATACAAACACACACACAACATACACGCGTACATACCACTTTGTCTGGTATTTTGCCAGCCTGACTCTCAGTCCTGCTTGTGGGTTTACTGGGATCCTGCTCATAATTGTTGGCTTCCTTTGAGATTAATTTTTGTAAAACTTCTGCTACTTCATCTTCTAGCGTGTGCGCTTGACTTTCTGTGATCTGTTAGAAAGAAGCGAAGCATACGTAACTGCTAGTCCTAGTCTTGTGACTTACAACAAAAAAATCAGGACTGAACTCTATAGCTAAACATGTATTTTTCAAAGAGGAACCCTAAGAACTTTTTCAGACAGCCCCCGCTTTTGCCTCCACTGAGTGCTGGCTGATCAATGACTGCCCAGCAACCCTGGAAGTGTCTCTGCTGAAACCCATGGAGTACTTATTTTGAGTTGCTCCTCCAGAGCTCTGGGTCTTAGTCAGGTAACCTTTGAAGCCCCACAACATTAGCATCTTAATAAAGCCTGCCATGGCTGCTCAGGGCTGCGGAGAAAAGCTGAGGTGGATTTGGCATCTGTAAACACACATGGCATGCCTTTGCTGTGTTAGATCCTTTACGTCACCACATGTCTCTTACCTCTGCTGGTTATATATATCTTAACCACCCTCCCAAGCTCACTTCAAACACCTCTCCCTCTGAAGCTTCTCCTACTGCCAATTGGATATAAGCTGGCTCTGAAGCAGCTTGCATTATGGGCATGTGTGTACTTGCCTAGTTCTTTTCATGGACTATAAACTCTTAAAGGAAAAGAATTATGCCTTATTTGTCCTTGAAACCTATGGTACCTAGAGTAAAGTAGATGCATTATAAACATTCGAACCCAATGGCTTGGCTTCTTAGCATACTTCACACTATACTAAGAATTTGGTTTATTCTCACGCATGTGACTTACGAGGCCAAGATTCAGCAGTTTAGAAACAATCTTGTCAAATACTCCTCTGTCATTTTCCTCGTAAATCCTGGTGGCAATTTTATGGACGATGTCTTCAGCAGTTAAAGGAGTTCCATCTAGTTGATGAAGGCCATCTGGATCATCTAAACAGAACACCCACAGTTCCATACCATGGTGATCCTAGAACTGTTTCATATATCACATCATATTTATAATCTATACTTTGCTTTTGTACTCTCAGATATGTTTGAGATAATTTATAGTGGTGCTTGGTCTACATTACCTCCTGGTTCGTAATAAAATTGGTCTTCAAGTTAATAAGCTAGGATGATGATGAAAATTTTGAAAGTTTCTTACATGACTATCACAGGAAGGAAGAGCTGAAGAAAATACAAAAGGCCTTTCCATTCAATAGTATCACTAATAATGGAAACAACATGGCCCGGCGCCTGTGGCTCAACGGGCTAAGGCGCCAGCCACGTACACCTGAGCTGGCGGGTTCGAATCCAGCCCGGGCCCGCCAAGCAACGATGGCTGCAACCAAAAAATGGCCGGACGTTGTGGCAGGCGCCTGTAGTCTGAGCTGCTTGGGAGGCAGAGGCAGGAGACTCGCTTGAGCCCAGGAATTGGAGGTTACTGTGAGCTGTGATGCCACAGCACTCTATCCAGGGTGACAGCTTGACGCTCTGTCTCAAAAAATAAAATAAAAAAATAATGGAAACAACATTATACTTTTTATTTACACAGTATATACATTTATATAGTATGTCATGTTATTCAAATCACCCTTCTACATATTATATAATTTGATATTCTATTTCCATACAGGGAATAGACTGATTGGTAATCTTGCCACAAGGCAAATTCCTTGGGGTAGAGGTGGAGAAAGCTACCTCACACCCAGAATCAGGGAGTGTATACTGAAGATTTGATGACTTACCTGGAATAAATATTTATTTATAACTGAACACGTGTCAGAGTGTGCTTATGGAAGGCAGCCTAATGTGACTAGCCCCATTCTCCAGAGAATTCATTTATTTAATGTGCCTGCAATTCAAATTTTTGAAATGTAGCAACAGATCTGCAGAAAGGAATATGTAAATCTCTGCAGAGGAACATGCAAATATGTGTCATTGGCTTTCCTGACATTTGGCAGTAAAGCAAGGGTCCATCCGGAGGGAAAGGGTTAGTGGCAATGAAGCATTGCAACACTCTGCAGAGAACTTTCCGGAATCCATTCTTCTTCTCCAATCTATACCATACTGAGTGGATCAAGTTTATAATGCACTTAATTCCCTGTTACCTCTAGGCAGATTGGAAAGATCAGATTTTTAGCTCTAGTGATACATACATGTGGTTACTTACATATCCTTGAACTATTGTTAAGAGAAAAAATCAAGTATCTATTTCCTGGGATGGTTATGAGGATCAGATGAAATAAAATGTACAAGCATCTTGTAGATTGCAAAGTACTATATGACAGTTAATATATTATTGTTATTGTGTGCAGTCAATTTTATTTTGAAATAAAGGAACTATAATTATCTTCTAGAGGAAATGGAAATTGAATCCCTGGCCAGATTCTGCCCAAATAATCCTCATCGTACTCGCTCAAAGGAAAAAGGACCTAGTATATATTTTCTGAGTCTGTACTTTTTTCCCATGGCTTTTGAGGATTCAGACAGGGAATTTCTCTCATGACCTATCTTTCATACTCTATGGAAATGGAGGTATATGTAGCCTCAGGCAGAACATCTTCTTGTTTTTCAGGAAAATGAGTAGGGTAATTATACTCAGAAGACTGAATGTTCTCCATCAGGATATAATTGCTGAGCTGTGAGCTTTTGGAGCCCTGAGTCCCAGCATGGCAAAGGAGCAGAAAAGCCCCTAAGGAAAAAAAAAATAAGAAGAAAAAATCACTTCCCCTCCTAGCTGGCTGAAAATTGGGTTCATCCTCTATTTTGCAGGAGCAGAGACCATTATGTGGGTCTGATTTTTCCATTTGTGGGTTGGAAGTCAGCTCTCGGGAGTATGTGGAGCAGAAACTGCCCCAGTCTACGCAGGGGTAGAAGAATTTGTTTCTCTTCCCACTTACCCCTCAGGATCTGAAAAAGGAAGAATATTGGTTGCTAGCTAGAGCTGGAAAATAACTGAGGTAGTGACTGTTTTTCAGTTCATTTACTTCACAGCAGGGAGAATGTTAGTAACTCACTGAAGAAATAGCCTCTTTCTTCTCTGTACTGCTATATCCTCTTGAGCCAGGAATTTAGGTCTCCCCTAGCAAAACTTTCCCGGATGGGGTTAATAGTGAAATACTTGACTACTGCTCTTTACCTTCCACTCATTTCCCTTTGCTCTTCTAAAATAGACAGGATCATTCAGAATGACTTCCCTATTGCTCATGAAGGGGTATTTCACCCTCCACATAGAGCAGTGGTTCTCAACCTTCCTAATGCCACGACCCTTTAATACAGTTCCTCATGTTGTGGTGACCTCCAACCATAAACTTATTTTCGTTGCTAATTCATAACTGTAATTTTGCTACTGTTATGAATTGTAAAGTATATGATATGCAGGATGGCCTTAGGTGACCCCTGTGAAAGGTTCGTTTGACCCCCAAAGGTGTTGTGACCCACAAGTTGAGAACCACTGACAGGGAGGGAAGCCAAATGTGGATTCAACATTTGTAACTTTTGTTAAGCAGTCACAACAATCTGAGTGGATATCAAAGGGCCACATCCCAGGTCATCATCTGCCCAGTTATGTTTTGAATCCCTAGCATCTAACATAGCACTTGGCATTCATTTGTTTAATAAACTTTTATTAAAGTCTTAATATGTACCAGATACTTGAAATAGGTTAGGCATGATCTCTGACTGCACAGAACTTATTATCTAGTTTATAGGCTGATACATAATAATTCTCAACAAATATTTGTCATGTGCACAGCTTTATAAAAGAAACTTGGAAAAACCCTATATCATGCATACTAATGAAAATACTAAAAAGGAGAACTGAGGGACCCTTGTAGCCCAAGCCTGTTTGGAAGTTTTCTAAAGGTGAGAGTAGGTCTGGGAATGCACCCTACAGAAGTTAGTCTACTGTAATTGCATATGGGATAAAGACTACTTGTCTCTCATATTCTATTCAGCTTGTGGTCCTAGGCCCTCTGGATCCAGAATTTGCAGGGCATGAAGGGAGACCAGAAGCTTATCTGTCCATAAATCATCTCTCTAAGAACTTTGGCCCAACTTCTCAGTGATCTCAAATGGAGTGAAATGACACCTAAGGTAAACCTAAAGCCATTAGGACTAGCACTTGGTAGCTGCAAACATACTTGGGATGGTAATAAAATGTTCAACAATTTAAAAGTTACTTAAGTTAGTGGTTAAATTCTATACAGATCTGTGACTCTGTGTGTACATAAAACCAACCTGACCAATCCAGTTGAACAAATATTACACTATTTTTAATTTTTTTTTCTTTGAGACAGAGTCTCACTTTGTCACCCTTAGTAGATGCCATGGTGTCATAGCTCACAGCAACCTCAAACTCCTAGGCTCAAGTGATACTCTTGTCTCAGCCTCCCAAGTAGCAGGGACTACAAGTTCCCGCCACTAGGCCTGGCTATTTTTAGAGACAGGGTCTCACTCTTGCTCAGGCTAGTCTTGAACTCTTGAACTCAAGTGATCTGCCTGCCTCTGCCTCCAACACTGTTAGGATTACAGGTATGAGCTACCACACCCAGCCTTATTTTTAAAATTTTATTAAATCAAATGATCATTTTAGTCAAAGTTGACTGTTTCATATGCAGTTATAATCAGTGTCTCTTTATTTTTAGTACAAATATTTTAGGTTAAAAAGTAGAATTCAAGAGTAAAAGGACAAATTTCCCTGAGTATGTGTAGCAGGGAATATAATATGTGTCAAACTATAAACCACTGCTGTCACCCCAACTCAGAGATACACAACATATTTCTGAATTCTCCTCAGGTTATTATGTCCTAGGAAAGTCCAATTTCATTGTCCATTATTTTATGGAAGGAATATTTAATATGATTCTCTTGTGGACATGGAACAGAATAAGGACCTGGAAGAAAGCCTGTACACTCACTCCTTTTCTTTTATTCTTTTTTTTTTTTTTGGAGACAGAGTTTCTCTCTATCTATCACACTGGGTAGAGTGCTGTGATATCATACCTCCCAGCAACCTCAAACTCTTGGGCTTAAGCAATCCCCTTGCCTCAGCCTCCACAGTAGCTGGGACTACAGGTGCTTGCCACCAGGCCTCACTAGTTTTTCTATTTTTAGTACAGATGGGGTCTCGCTTTTCCTCAGACTGGTCTTGAACTCCTGAGCTCAAGGACTCTACCGGGCTCAGCCTCTCAGAGTGCTAGGATTTGTACATTCGCTCCCATGCACTGATCCTCAAGTCAGAAAACATTTCACTTCTTCAAAGCCTACATAAAGCATTTCATTTACTCCTTCTTGTATTTTTTCATTTTTTCATTCATTCATTTATAAATTCATTCAATGAATTTATGTGCATCTAGGCACTGGGGCTACAAGATCTTTGTTTCTTGTGAAGTTTTCAGTTTATTTTTGGAGAAAGACATTAATCATAGGCAGTCACACTTATGAAGGTAAAATTATGAACTACGTTAAGTGCCATGAAAGAAAGTGACAAGAGTTCTATTAGCTCATGTGTGCTGGATGAACCTAGAAATGTAGACAGGAAATCAGTCCACACACGACTGTGGAAGCCACATCAAGGATTTTGGTTTTTAGCCCAAGAGAAATTAGAATCTACTAAAAGGTATTATGAAAAAGAGTTTCATGCTCAAAACTGTGTGTCGAAAAGGCCACTTGTCACATGAAGAATGAGTTAGAGATAGGTAAAGAGCAGTTGCTAGGAGAACTGTAGATTTTGCTGCAGTTCCAGTGAGACAAGAGTTGTGGTGATAGAAGGTAGAGAAAAATAAAATTGAGAGATAAATGAGAGGTAAAATTAATAAGATTTCATGGCTTAGAATTTGAGAAGTGAGGGAAAAAAGTAGTCTGATCCTAGATTTCTGTCTTGAAAAATTGGACGGGTAGTAATGCCTTTCCTAAAGATTAAGCACTGTAAGATGGGTGGGTTGTAAGGTGAACAGAGATAAGTTTGAGATGACCAAAGGAGAAAGGAGATGGCTAGGAGAACATTGAAAAGGACATGGTGGCTAATTCACATTTGGGGGGACTACTTTACTGATCAAATTATTTGAAAATTATGATATTTTGTTTGTACAAATTGTTAAAATTAATTGGAATGTTAGAATGAATTCAATAAAATAAAACAGTAAATTTTTAAAAATTTTAAAGGATAAGTAAAGAAACTTTTAAATGGCAAATAAAATTTAAGACTGTGGAACTAATGCTTTTCTCACTATCAGTAAATTTGGGCTTTATATCAACTTTAGAGCTGACTAATGAAAGATTACAAATATAAAAAAAAAGATTACAAGTGTATAAGAGATCATTTTAAAGTAAAGGACTTTTTCTTAATCTATTATGGGAAACTCTAAATGAGAGAAAATATACTGTGTAGCAAAAAAGTGTTTTTTTATCATTTACCTTGAAATTTATGATCCAATCCACTCTTAGTAGAATCATAATCATCAGTAAGTCTTCGATTCTTAGTTGAATCAACATCTTCCACATTCAATTTATTATCATATGAGGAGCTTCGTATGGATTGTTTCTCTTTTTCAATTTTTTCCTTTTCTGTTATTGCCTTTAGCAGATCCAAGTTATCAACAAAAGAATAGTTGCTTTCACTTGGCTTGTTTTCTGAAAGAAAAGCCCCCAAATCCAACATAGCTATTTTAGTTCAGATTTTCATAGCCTACATTATTTAAATTAACATCAGCATGATTTCTTTGTACCTGGAGGGTATGTGTTTTTAATCTTGTCTGCTTCAGCTTCAGCAATCTGAAACATATAGAAGATAGACCTGGTTTAAAATCACTGCTCCACTACTTACCAAGTATAAGAGTCAAATGACTTAATTTCCATGCAACTTAGTTTTCTTATTTGTAAAAAGTAGATAACAATTCCTATCTCAAAGCATCGCTATAAGGATTAAATGAGATAAAATAAAGAGAAGATGCTCCATAAATATTAATTCTTTTCTCCTATAACATTGCTGAAAGATTAATCTCTGGTAAATTAAGCAATCTTACCATAGAATGGATATGATGTTGAGCTTACTGGGTTATTATATAGTCATATCTATGTATCATACAGAACTCCATGTATGTAACTGTTTAGAATTTACCAAAACTAGATTTCCCATACTAATTTCTATCAATTTAATTTTTAAAATTTTTTTTTTTTTTGGTAGAGACAGAGTCTTACTTTATCGTCCTCGGTAGAGTGCCGTGGCGTCACACAGCTCATAGCAACCTCCAACTCCTGGACTTAGGTGATTCTCTTGCCTCAGCCTCCTGAGTAGCTGGGACTACAGGCACCTGCCACAATGCCCGGCTATAAATTTTAATTTTTTTAAAAAAATCTTTACACTCTTTTTTTTTTGTTTGTTTGGAGATAGAGTCTCACTTTGTCAACTGGGGTAGAGTGCTATGCCATCATAACTTACAGCAATCTCAAATTCCTGGGCCCAAGCAATTTTCTTGCCTTGGCATCCCAAGTAGCTAGGACTAAAGGGGCCCTCCAATGCCCAGCTGTTTTTAGAGACCAGATGTGGCTCTAGCTCAGGCTGGTCTCAAACTCCTGAGCTCAAACCATCCACCCACCTCGACCTCCCAGAACTCTTTCTTTCTTTTTGTTTTCACATCTCAGTTGTGGATAAACTGTTAATTTACAATTAAGCTCCTGAAGTTTGTATGTTCAAAATGACCAAAATGTCACAGCATAATTACACTATGTAATCATAACTGAAACAAAATGAAATAGCATTTGTAATTTTACTTTTGCCTACCTGTTCATTCAGAGGTCTTTCTGCACTTAATTCTCTATTATGTAGAGATTTGTCTAAAATACACACAAATATAAATTTAATTGTGCGTTGGAAAGACAAAATATATCTTATCAAATAAAATCATCAAAACAAGAGAAGAAACAAGTATTGAGAAATATTCTCGAATGACTATGAAATAAAATATATATCAACAAAAATATCAAAATTATACAATAGCAATAATCATCAAGGTTGCCTTGGTTTTTATCTTGGTCTATTTCCTTAGTGAATAGAATCACACTTTTTTTTTTTTTATCCTGACCAGAAATCAGACATACAATTCTAACATTTGGCTTACCGGCTATTCGCAACTAGAGAGCCAGCCTGATTTGGATCAGTATTATAAATAGAGTATCTGAGAACGGCTGTGAAACAACTAGAAAAAATTCCAAGCCACTTTAGGTGAAAAAGATACCTTTTCCAAATAAGATCTTTAGCAACAACCCATGTGCTTGTTTTATCCTTTAAAAAGTGAAGGAAACAAATTGTCTTTTGTCTCTGAATTCAAAGCGCTCTCTCCGTCCCTATTCCTGGAGATGATCTGATCGTTTTCTATGAGTCAGGGTGATTTACATACAGCTCACGGATTATGCCAAGCTTTTCCCGGGGAAGTAAAAGGGACGTGGGGAAAAGAAAAGGGTCCACATACCTTGGCTGCTTCCCGGTTTGGGAAAAGCTTGAATTGGGCTAATGTGGAACACCAACACCAGAATCCAAGTGCCGGTCCAAAGGAACCCCATTCTTTCCCGCTCCGCTTCAGAAACAGCCCGGCGCCGGGCTCCCGCAGCTGAAGCTTTTGTTATGAATGAAAAGGCGGCGTAAGGACGGGGAGAGCCGAGGGGGCGGGGAGGGAGCCGGGCCCGGCCGGCGGCGGTGGAGCCCGCGCCGCTCCCGCGGGGAGGGATTAGAAGGGCTCCGGGCGCTCGCGCGGCGGGTCCTCAGGTGCGGGGAGCGCTGTCCGCCCCGTGGGTGCTGAAGTTCCTGTGACGCGGAGCGGGCCGCGGGGCCGCCAGGGCGTCGCTTTACTCCCGCTGCCTCCCGGAGAGGAAGTGAGGCGGGAAGCGCATGCTCCGTGCACGCCGGAGGCGGGAGGGGATGGCGTCAGAGACTCCAGTCTACTCCAGTCCCCCGGGGTGGGCGCGGGAGGGGCGGCTGAGTCTGTGCTGCAGCCCTGGGGATGCTCCTGCGCTCGGGGTCAGCTGCATTGCCACACGCTAGACGTGATTGTCAGAACCTCCTAAGGAAACTACTTCAAGGACCAAATGTCTTCTCTGCCTGAGTACCTGGCAAGGAGCGTTAGATAACCTTGTGCAAAGAATGCCACTCTGGGATTCTTCTCGGATATCTGCTCCAGAATCCCTTCTTTCCCTTCCACCTCCTGTACCTAAAAAGCAGATATAATTCTAACATTTTTTAGAAAAGCTCTGCCGTTTGTGATTTGTGTTGACATACCGAGCATCCCTTGATGCTCCACAAAGTCTTTTGAATTGGGAAATTCCAGAAACACTCTTTAAAATCGTCAGATTGCGGCAACACATCCTCACTCTCCTAGATGCTGAAACAACAACAAAAACAAAAAACCCATTTCCTATTCCCCTAAGAGTCAGTGTCCTCATGAGCCCTGGGAGTAGCTGAGCTGCAGTAGTCAGTTTCATTCTAAGATTCTCCTTTCCCCACCAAGTGGAAAACTCTCCTTTCTCTTTCACACACGCACACTCACACGCTAAATTAGCAAAAACAAAAACTGCTGCACTTCTATAAAACTCTTGCCCAGGATTTAATTATGCCTAAGGACCCGACCGGTCCAGGGGTCCTTTACGAGAGGGAATAGTCATGAGAAGCATTTTTCATCAGAACTGAATCAGGGAGGTGCTACCTATATTCTGAGAATATTCCCAGAAGCCTAAGGTTGTTGCATGCAAGGAGATACCAAAGATTTTAAATAATGAATACAAGCAACACTAATGTGAGCAGGGTGCTGAGTAAGCTCTTTAGTCTCTGATTTTTAAACAGAACTTGGACCCTTTCCTTTGGCCTGCAGCATGCTGGGAACCAGTCTGAACAATGACCAAAGAGAAGGATTCAGCACAATCAGGCCTTTGATTTCTACACTCTGCTTTTCAAGGAGCAGTTAGTTATTCAAGTACCTAAAAACAAACAAACAAACAAGCTGGCAAATAAATCCCCCTCATTCTGAAGATTTTTGAGTTTGGAAATCACTCAAATACTTCACTTAAGGATCTATAGAGTACTTCTAAACCTAAGAGCTACTTCAAAACCAATAGTCCTTTTTTGGTAGTGATAACATAGCATTATTATCCTGCTATACTGCATTTTAAAAAATTGAGTCACTTTTTAAAATCCCAGGTTGAGTGAAGGGTAAATTGCCTTAGTTTCCTCTTCTTTAAAGTAGAGATGGCAGGCTTTGTTTACTTCACACTGTTATTGTGGACATCAAATGGGTGCATATTTTGAACAAGCCATCTTTACGCTAAGAATATTTCTTGACACAGTCTAAAAAAATAAGCCATGAAATGCTTTCAGCCTTTAAAAAACATTACTTAGTATTAAGTGAAATAGCCAAGTACTGATCCTCAGACAGGAGACCCACAGAGATGCTCTCACTGACCTAATCCCTCAGCTTCACTTTATTCTTTGTCCCATTCCTAATTAACCTCTCCCCTCAGTATTTGTTTGCAGTTGGGAGAAACTCAGGGTGGAATAAAGGTAGGGAATAGTGGTAGGGTATTGAGTGCCTTTCTTTGCTTGCCCAAAAGAAAAAAGGTATTTTACCTCTTTCTCCTATTTGGACTCAAAGTGATGGTGTTAAATAGACACCAAATCTAAGAGCATGTTATGTGTCTGATCAAACGAGCCTTAGAACATTGAATAAACTGTAAATGAATTAGTTTACATTCTCCGGTCTTATGGATAATCCCACTGGACTTTGTATAAGTCTGTGATTAGAGTAATCCTAAATTTCATTTATCCATTCATTTTTGGTTGCTTGGCGGGCCCGGGCTGGATTCGAACTCACCAGCTCAGGTGTACATGGCTGGCGCCTTAGCCCGTTGAGCCACAGGCGCCGAGCCCATTCAGCAGATGTTATTGAGCATCTAAAATGTACCAAGCATTGAGATAGTTGCTAATTATACGAAGACAAATAAGATACTAGTCACTGCTAGTTTTACAGCCTAATAAAGAAGTATTGTGATTATAACAGCAATAATAACAACTGCTATTTGGTGAAGAGGTTTCATGTACAACACACTGTTATCATTTTAATATAAGTGAACAAATAACACAAAAGTATTTTATGCCTCCCTTTTGCATGTGCAAAGTTTAGGTGGAGTCCAAGTAGTGGAATGAATTGTCAGGAAAGTTTTCAAAGAGAAGTTCACTTTTATTAATATTAATAATTAAAAGATTGAAATATTTGATTCTTATTATAAACATTGAGTAATATAAAATATATATGATGAATTAAAAGACAAGAGACATTGACACAGATCAGATGATTATGAAATAGACCATATATAATGCGTGCAAATTTGTCAATGCAGCTTGTATATTTTTCAACACATGTGGATCAATTGTGGTGTGCTCATTAACTGGTGGACAATATGCCTTTTGAACTGGATCTTAAAAATAGAGGCATCTGAAGGATGTTTTCATTTGTATTACAAAAATATTATATTAATTATTATTGCATATTTGATTGTAGGAAATTTCAAAGACAAAAGAAAATATTGGAATGAGCACCATGAACCCATCACCCCAGTTTAATAATCATTAAATCACGATCATTCTTTTTGTTTTGTTATTCCAGTCACTTTATACCTCCAATGGATTATTTTCATATAAAACCCCCAAACTTCATGTAATTTCATTCATAAATATGTCCATATGTTTATCTAGAAGAATTGTTTTTGCCCAACATAATAACAATACTTTTTTTTTTTAAAGACAGAGTCTCACTTCATTGCCCTTGGTAGAGTACTGTGGCGTCACAGCTCACAGCAACCTCCAACTCCTGGGCTTAGGTGATTCTCTTGCCTCAGCCTTCAGAGTAGCTGGGACTACAGGTGCCTGCCACAATGCCTGGCTATTTTTTTGTTGCAGTTTGGCTGGGGCCGGGTTCAAACCTGTCACCCTTGGTATATGGGGCTGGCGCCCTACCCACTGAGCCACAGGCGCCAACCAACAACAATACTTTTAACATACCTTGCAATAATAACATTACTTAGTATCGTCAGATACATGGTATCAAGTCAGAGTTCAAATTTCTCTATTTGTCTTATACTGTAAGTACTTATACAATTGGTTGGCTTGGACCAAGATCTGAACAAGGTTATGCATTACATTTGGTTGGACTTAAGAGATGCAGATGAATGTAAGACTGGAGAGGCAGATGTTGCAATGTTTTCTTTGACTTCCCCAATGAGTCAATTGCTTCCTTAAGATACTGTGCACACTTCCAATATAATGTGCATCCTGTTATGCTGTTTTTTGTAGATGCCTCCTTTCTCTAGATACTAAATAAATAAAGGATAACCAATGCTAACTTTTGGTATATGTCTTTCTGGTTGTTTTTGTGTTTGTTTGTTTTTTTTTGGTCTCACTCTGTTGCCCTGGGTGGAGTGCTGCAGTGTCATAGCTCACAGAAACCTCAGACCCTTGGGCTCAAGGGATCCGTTGCGTCAGCCTCCCAAGTAGCTGGAACTACAGGCACCCAATACAACATGCAGCTAGTTTTTCCCATTTTTAGTAGAGACAAGGTCAGGTCTTGCTCTTGCTCAGGTTAGTCTTGAACTACTGACTCACAATCCACCCACCTCAGTCTCCCAGAGTGCTAGGATTACAGGCAAGAGCTACCATGCCTGGCCTTTTGGTGTTTGTTTTTTCCTAAGAAAATATTTTATACATATATTTATAAAATTGTATCTTGCACTGTTATATGCCTACATAGCTGGCTGTCTACCCCACTAAACTGTTAATTTCTCAAGAGGAAGGATCTTTTCTCACTCATCTTTGAGTTCCAAGCTTTTCTTACAGTGCCTGGAAATCCATCTGCTTAAATCAATGAAAGAAGTGATGGATGGTTGCCTGCTTCCCTTTGGTCTTCAGTTTCAAGACTGTGAGGCTGTCTCACAATGGAGGATCACGGCACTGATGATTCCCCACTCTGCATCTTTAAGATTTCATTACAATTTTCTAAACAATGAGTGAAACAAGTTTCACAAGGACCAAACTGACATTTTTTAAAACTAGTAGATTAGAGCAAAATCAACATATCAACATGCCCTCCAACAGAACATGTATTGATCCCATATGGAATCCATTTCTAACTGCTGGGCAAATACAAAGGTGTGACAGTCACAGCCTGTGTTTCCAAATCTAGCTATTTGAAGATGGGCCAGTTAAGTCTGTTTCTTTTTCTTGACAACTAAAAGATTCCTGACACATTCTGGAAAACACTTGCAGAGAATGAAGGATAAGAGAATGACACAGGATAAGGAGAAATTTCGGGCAAAAGGCATGTAAGACACTTGGCATTCATTCATTTAATAAATGCATGGTATTCTGGTCAGGGACAATCCACCTGATAGAACAGATTGATGATTTTTTTTTAGAGATAAGTTCTTACTATGTTGCCCAGCCTGACCTTGAACTCCTGGCCAGAAGTAATCCTCCCACCTCAACCTCCCAAATTGCTGGAATTATAGATATGAGCCATTGTGCCCAGCCCCTTGTGGATCTTTATAAGGTACTAGTCATGCGAAGTGTGTTCAGCTTGCAAGAAATCAAGGCCCTTCTTGACTTCCTTAGGGAGTGTAGCAGTCAGACTGGCCCTGAGTGAACAGCTCGAAAGTCTTAGAATTAATGGTCAGGACCATCTGAGATGATGAATTATTGGTCTGGATTTCTGAGAAGGAGGGAATACATATATTAGAAGCTTGGCCTCTAGCTGCTAAAAGTCACCCTCCTCTGGTCTGTGCAGAGATGGCAAAGCAACAGGTACACCACGGTCTTCCTTCCTGGGTATCTGAGGCCAGGTAGAGGACGAGAAGGCAGCACACCCACCCACGTCCAGGGAGTCATGCAAATGCTGATCGGTACACAGGAGCATAGTAGCAGAGCCAAAAGAGTTAGTGACTCTGCCCAAGGTAGGGGCTCCATGAAGACATCACTATCTGGGCCTCTTGTAACCCTTCCAGTGTGACAGGAATTGCATCCCTCTCTCACTAAGCTGACGGGCTTGGAGCATGGGATTTTCTACCCCACAGGTACAGTGAATGAAGATGATGGACAAGTACCAAGCATCACATCGTAAAGGGAGAAATGACAGGAGTTGTGATAGTTTGCATAAACTAGGACACTAAGACAAGGGGTCCAGAATGTCTGAGATTTGCTTTAAAATATCTCTGAATAAAAATACAGCTAGCTAGCTAGCTAGATAAATAGAAAAAATAATATTTGCCATTAGCTAATAATTATACTATCTGGGTTATGAGTACACAGGAGTCCAGTACACTAGCCTTTCTCATTTTATACATAGTCTGTTTGAAGATTTTCATTAAAAAGTCTTTTAAAAATGGTTTATTTTTTTATTTTATTTATTACTTACCAGTGGAGAGAGTAGCAAGAGAGACTATTTTTTCTTTTCTTTCCCCCAAAGGTATTTGAAAATGCAATTAAATATCTTCCTCCGTGGAACAGAAAATCAATAGTGTTGCTCTGGCGCTCCAAAGCCCATGAGCAGCCATCCCCGGGAGCCCAATGCTGCCACGGTGACCCAGAGTGACTTAGTCACCAACTCCCCTACAAGATTGGTGGTGCAATTTACAAACATTGGGGAATTAAGCCAGCATCTCTTGCAGGATACTGCATAGGTATAATTAGGCAGAACTAATGCCATCTGAGATACTGAGGGTGATTACTGGCTCTTCCCAGCCCTAGACGCGGAACAGTGGGCAGAAAAAGAGGATGAGACCACTCACCTCCCCTCGCTGGGGGATAAGTTGGCCCCTGGGGCATACAGTGGGAGGTGGGGAAGAGGAGTCAGCAGTTCCCTTTCCTCTGTTGCTCTGTGGCCTGTGGGACCTCATTCCTTTCCATTCTTCCCCAGCTCTCGAGGCCCAGCTGCACTAGCTGCTGCTCCTGACATGGCCAGACACAGGTCACCTTGGAGCCTTCACAGTGACCTTTTCTGCCTGGAAGAGACTCCACATGACCCATTTCTGCATCTCCTCAACATCAGCTCAAATGTCATAGCTCTCAGTGGCGGATTATTTACAATTTCACCCTCCTCTTCCACTCCTGTGCTCCCAACCCCATTACCTTGCTCATTTTCCTTATTCCTTGCCACTTGTCTCTTTCAAATATACTATGTAATTTATTTATTCACCTATTTTGAGTGCCTATAATGGTCCCTGTAAAAAAAAAAAAAAAGGAATGAATAATGAAATTCAGGGTCCTGTGTTTCTTGGTGTCCATACATTCAAGATTTTTTCAAATCAGTCCTGGTTTTAACTGTGCCACTGCCAATCTCTCTCTGCTTCCCTTCCTCTTGTCCTGCACCTCTGTCCCTCCAATTCATACTTTAACCAGAGGGATCTTTTAAACAGGTGAGTTAGGAGTTAGGCAAAGTAACACGGGAAGGTGAGCCCCACATGCCTGGTCACAAACGGGAGACATTCCCACCCGAGGCCTGAGCCTGGTGTGAGAGGAGTATAGAAGGGCTGACAGGACAGGTAGCCGTCAGTACAGCGAGCAGCCCGCAGGAGACAACCCCACAGGGAGGGAATCCAGGAAATAAATCTCCTGATGCCTCTCTCCTCCCTTCTTTGGCGGGCCCGGGCTGGATTCGAACCCACCAGCTCAGGTGTACATGGCTGGCGCCTTAGCCCGGTGAGCCACAGGCTCTGAGCCCTCTCTCCTCCCTTCTTATCTCCTGCCAGTGGTCCGCAGTGACCGGACTCAGCCAGAAACCAGACAGCAAGGGAGACATTAATGCAATCTTACAAGTCAGCCTGTTAGGGCATGGAGCGAGGTGGACAGTGGATGCTCTCCTGCTGCTCTAGCCTCATGACTTTTCACACCATTCCAAGAATAAGACCTGCCCCAATTCTGGACTTTTGCACTTGCTCTTCCTTCTGACTGGAGAGCTCCTTCACACAGCTAGCTGCTTCTTATCCTGGGAAAGATTTCCTCCTTAGAAAAGCCTTCCCGGACTGGTGTCCTCATTCAATTATATTCTATTGCACTTTCCTATGTCTTTCTCCCTTAGAATTTTCATACCCTTTAATAAATATGTTTCACAATCCCTTTCTTCCTCCAGACCAGTGGTTCTCAACCTTCCTAATGCCCCGACCCTTTAATACAGTTCCTCTGGGTCACGACCCACAGTTTGAGAACTGCTGCTCTAGACTATGTAAGCTCTCCATGGGCAAGAATCTTGTCTATCTTGAATTCCAACACTTGAAACAAAGCCTGGCACATAGTAGGCACTCAATCTTTGAGTGAAGGAACAAATAAATGAATAAACAAGAAAGTTTTAAAAGGAAACGGGGGTGAACTGCCCTACCAGATATTAAGTTACAACATGACAGTAACTCAATCACTTTGAATAGAAAACATAGTCTAGAAGCAGAACCCTGATTGGTTTCCCTCCACGGTGTTATTTAGTCTGTGATACAAATGGCACTTAAAATCAGTGGAGAAAGATGACTGCCTTAGTCTGTTTTGTGCTGCTATGACAGAATACCTAAGACTGGGTAATTTATAAAGAATAGAACTTTATTTGGCTCACAATTCTGGAGGCTGAGAAGTCCAAGGCGGAGGGGCTACATCTGGTGAGAGCCTTCTTGTTGCATCATAACAGGGAGGAAGACATCGCACAGTGAGAGAGCATTCGAGAGAGCCTAATTTACTTTGATAATAAGCCCATTCTCCAGCTGGCTTACCCACTCCTGTGTTAATGACATTAATGCATTAATGGGAGTAGAACCCTCATGACCTAACCACCTCTTAAAGGACCCACCTCACAATACTGTTGCATTGGGGATTAACTTTCCCACACATTGAACTTTGGGGGGCCCATTCAAATCATAGTTATAATTAATCCAGAAATGGAATTTGTATAATTGGCTAACAATTTAAAGAAAATAAGAAATGTATTCCTCACACCTTCATTGAAATAAATTGTATAGAGAGCAAAGACTTAAGTGTGAAAACATGGAAAAATATGTAAATACTTTTCTAATCTTGAGAAGAGAAATACTATTCTAAACATTACAGATAGAAAACATAAAGGAAAAGAATGACTCAATATCTAAAATTCATATTTTAAAAAATGGCAAAGGTATATAAGTTCGAAAAACTGGGCAAAGGTATATAAGTTCGAAAAACTGGGCAAAATACATGCATAAATTAATTTCCATAATACATAAAAAGGTCTTACAAATCAATGATAAAACAGAACAGTCTAAAAGAAAAATGGGGTAAGTACTCAAATAGAAATTCAAAACTAGGAAGGAAATCCATAAGTATATGGGAAAAATGCTCAAAATCACCAATAATCAAGAATGCCAGGGTGGCACCTGTGGCTCATCGAGTAGGGCACCGGCCCCGTATACTGAAGGTGACAGGTTCAAACCCGGCCTTGGCCAAACTGCAAAAACAGAAAAATAGCCGGGCATTGTGGCGGGGGCCTATAGTCCCAGCTACTCGGAAGGCTGAGGCAAGAGAATCACCTAAGCCCAGGAGTTGGAGGTTGCTGTGAGCTGTGTGACGCCACAGCACTCTACTGAGGGTGATAAAGTGAGACTCTGTCTCTGCAAAAGAAAAAAGAATGCCAGTAAAATAAATATAAAATATCCTTTCTGATTTTCCAAATTAGCAACAGTTTTAAAGGTTGGTAATATTGAACAAGAATCAGTATGTTAATTTCTTATTGCTCTTATAACAAATTATCACAAATTCATTATTTTATAGTTCTATAGGTCAGAATTCTAATGTGGTTTTCACTGGGCAGTCCTTTCTGGAGACTCTAGAGGAGAGCCCATTTCCATGCCTTTTCCAGCTCCCTCATTTTTAGGCTCATGGCCTTTTCTTCCATCTTCAAAGCCAGCAAGTTTGCTTCTCCCTCTGACCTTCTGCAGTAGTCACAACTCCCTCTGATCACAGCCTGAAAAGGTTCTCTGCTTGAAGGACCCTTATGATTAACCGGGCCCACCCAGTTAATCTAGGATAATCTCCCCATCTCAAGGCCCTTAACTTAATTATATCCGTAAGGTTCCTTTTGCCGTATAAGGTAACACATTCACAGGTGCCGGGTATTAAGACAAGGACATCGCCTGGGGCTGGGGTGAGGTAGAGGAAGATGTATGATTCTGCCTATCACAGCCAGGATGAAAAAAATGAACATTTCATTTGCTTTTATCCAGAAATCTTACTTTAGGTGTGTACTTTAAGCCAGAGTTACTCAAATCATATTCTATAGATCTTTCTGTAAATGTTCTTTTTAATAATAAATGTTATTTTATAATAATAAAAAAAGGATTTGCAGAAGATTCACATTACACATTAGCATGGTAAAGTTTATGAGGTCTACAGTTATGAAAAACAAAAAAATCTTTTAACATTTGCCCAAACTTTTTAAGCTATGAAATTTATTTTCTTGCATAATGCTGGTTAGTGTTCAATTACTAAAAGTAACAAAACAAACTATTAAAAGTCAAAATGCAATTGAAACTTTATATTCATATATGTGAATATAATAATAATTAGTAGATAGATAGATAACAAAGGGTTATATTTTACCTGCTCAACTGGCTTGGGTTTCCACAAGAAAACTCAAAAAGAAAAATTGGAAAATAACAAATACAAGTGGACAAACATACATGAAAAATAAACCACGTAATGTGTAGTAAGAGAAGTACAACATTTCAAAAGAAGACACCATTAGTTTTCTTTCAAATTTCAGAAAGATAACTTTTCCAAAAGATAAATGCTAGGGTTGGCAAGGATATGGGAAAACATATACTTAAGAATACCCTTCTACGGTGAGAGATAAATTGGCATAAGCTTTTTGGAAAACAGATGGGTTATATAAATCAAAAGCCTGAAAAATATATATGCCAGATGCCTGAGATGACATCGGTTCAGTGATTTCCCTTCTAAAGTAATCAGAGAAGACTATTTTAGTGGTAGAAAAGGAGGAGTTACTGCCACATTTGACAACAGGAATACATCTCACTGGTAGGAGTGAGAGGGAGAGTGTAAGAAGCCAGACCCATAACAAGGCATAGTTTACATTTTTATCTATATGAAGTTCAAGATTAGGCGAAACTTATATATGGTGGTAGAAGTGAAAATGGTGATTACTCTGGGTCTAGGGGTAGGTATTGATAAGGAAGGGACATGTATGAGCCTTCTAGAGTACTGGAAATAGTACAACCTTGACATGGGTAGGCTACAGGGATATGTATATTTAAACATTTATCAAGCTGTAATTAAGATGTTTGTCCTTTCTTGTAGATTATACTTGAATTTGTAAAAACAAACAAACAAACACAACTAGTACATATTTATAAAAGACTCTGGGAGGCTGAGGCAGGAGGATTGCCTGAGCTCACAGGTTTGAGACCAGCCTGAGCCAGAGTGAGACCTGGTCTCTAAAAATAGCTGGGCATTGTGGCAGGTGCCAATAGTTGCAGCTACTCCAGAGACTGAGGCAAGAGAATCGCTTGAGCCCAAAAGTTTGAGGTTGCTGTGAGCTGTGACACAACAGCACTCTACTGAGGGTGACAAAGTGAGACTTTATCTCAAAAATAAATAAATAAATAATAAAACACACACGGGACCCTACTTGCAGTGACCCCTAATTACCACACTCAGGACAATTTTAGCATCAAAATAAATAGTGACTGTAGTGACAGAGAGAAACACAGGGGACAAATAAAAATCCATGAATCCACAGTGGATACTCAAAACAGGAGGTGGATGAGGAGAGGCAAAATTCTGCTTTTTTATAGAAAGATGAAAACTGACAAATAAGAAAAGAATGCCAGAATTAGAAACTCTCCAGCCCCAGCCAAAAAAAAAAAAAAAAGAAGGAAATCTTGTAATTTGTGATAACATGGGTGAAACCGAGTGGGCATTCTGATTCTTACCTCTGTAGCCTTTGCACCTGTTCTCTCCGATTAGAAATTTCTGTCACAGTCTCTTTGCCTGACTGGCTTGTCCACCTGCAGATCTCAGCTGAAATGCTATCTCTAACAGAGGTCTTCCCTTATCCCACTCTAGCGAAAGTTATTTTTCCCTAGTCTTAATCATATTATCCCATGTCCTTCACTTTTTACAATCTATAGTTATCTTATGCAGGGTGGCCATAAAGTTCCTCTGGAAATTTTAAGTTGCATACCGGAACTTATGGCTACCTGCACGCTGCATTTATATTTAAATATTTCAGTAAGCATCTCTAAAATACAAGAAATTTTCTTATGTACCATCATAGGAAAAGACCACCCTCAACACCAGAAGCACAAAGCTGTATTTGTTACCTTATTTAAGTAAATAGGTGGTATGCTGAGCAGGCACAATCTATCGGGGAAGAATAGATGTATGAGCTCATATAAGGTTTTTAAGAAGAGTGTAGTTCAGAGATTGGTGGATTTTCAGAGGTTGGATTGGGTTTTTATCAACTGTAAAAGCAAAGTTACTCAAGTGAGCCCGATGATTCTGATGGCTTGGCATTCCGAAGCATATTCACTGGAATAACTCCCACTTGACTGATTTTCAGAAGCAAAAGGTGTCACAAATGGATTGGATTAAGGCAAATTGTCATTGATTGATTAAGTGGATTTAAAACCAGTTCTGGTGGTTATTTGTTACTGTTGACCTAAAAGGAAGAAACTGAGGCAAAATTAATATGAAGCTTATTTGGACCAAGTTTGAGAACCGCAGGACAGGAAACGCTTCCAGGTTGCCTTGGAGAGTGCTCTGGAGAACAAAGGAGAGCCTTAAGTTTTTAAAGAAAAAAGGACAAATCAGGAGAAGGGGTGATTTGAATTCTCATTGGTTTACAGAAATAACATTGGCTGGTGATTGGCTGTACATTGTTGTACTATCGAGAATGTAGCACTTTATGGTAACTTTGGAGTAAGTTGGTCAAGGAGTCCTACAGCAAGTAGCTTTAGGAAGTAATTAGTTCAAGGGGGCGTGAGAAGTGACTGCGATTACGTTTTAAATGGCTCTCCAGGCCTGACAATTTAAAGGGGCTCACATTTTTCCAATAAAAAGGGCTTTTTCATTCTCATTACCATGATTCAAGAACTGTCATTCATTGATTAGGCAGGTTTCAAAAAAAGCAAGGGTGGCTAATTGTTACTATAGCTTTAATACCACACATCTTTTCCTTGGAGTGAGGGAACGTTTTCTATTCTCTACCATTATCACACACCACAATGAACAAGAATCCCTCAATAGCATTACTGCACTGCTACATTCAATGTGAGACATGACGTGGTTCTGGCCCATAAACCATTCCCCGTCTGCAAAGAGATGCATAAAGAAACTGAAGGTTAGCTTTTATAAGTAAATGTAACAATTTCGCAGAATGATTTTTTTTTTCTTTTTTTGAGACTAAGTCTCAGTCTGTCTCTCTCTGTAGAGTGCTATAGCGTTACAGCTCACAGCAACCTCACACTCTTGGACTTATGCAATTCTCTTGCCTCAGCTTCCCAAGTAGCTGGGATTGTAGGCACCTGCCACAATGCCCGGCTATTTTTTGGTTGTAGTTGTCATAGTTTGGCAGGCCCAGGCTATGTTCGAACCTGCCAACTGTGGTGTATGTGGCTGTGAGCAGCTGAGCCTTCCCAGGATAATTTTATGTCTACTGACTCTCACAATAATAAAAAAGGCAAGGTGACTCACACCTATAATTCTAGCACTCTGGGAGGCAGGGGCTGCAGGGGGTTGGGATGGTGATTTCTTGAGGCCAGGAGTTCCAGACTAGCTTTGAAAGGTCCTATCAAGAATAAAACAGAGGGTCAGTCCCTGAAGTCGCTGCCCCGGCCGCCCCTCTGCCAGCTGCTGCGGCGCCACCTCGGGCCGGCGTCTCTGGCAGGCGGGAGCCAGGCGCTGACGGGTGCGGCGGGGGCGGCCGAGCGCTCCTGCGGCTCCGGCTCTGTGCGGCGGCGGCTTTCCGGCTTCTCCATGGGGCTGGCTGCGGCGCCCTGATGCTGTGAGAAGGTTTCCACTGTTGCTCGGAGGACACGCGCAGTGGGACTCAGAATTCCTGGAGAATTGCCTTTCTGAGAAGCTGGAAGTATTTCTTTAAATTC